>CM061060.1:13337829-13646058 GCA_030762865.1 Paraleonurus japonicus | reverse complement strand
TTTAGAGTCCAATTTGTACCTTATCCCTTTTGATTTTGTATAGATGTTCTTTTTCATGAATTAAGAGTTATGTTTTTACCTTAATAAGATTTTAATGGGTGTTTCGCCTGGATCTAAGTGTGATTTTATGGTTTTTTTTTAAACATAATACTTAATTAGACTTTTAAAAGTATATATTATGTACTGATCAAAAAAATATAATTATATAAATAAGGAATGATATACTTTACATTAAAAGTAATATTAAAAAGTGGTAATATTTCTATTAAAAATAATAATGGTCTCGCAGTTGATCACATGATGAGACGGTTTACAAATTTTTGTTTAAGTAAATAATAAATTATATATTGAAATTGTATTTGAAATAAAATAAATAAATATATTACAAATTTCGAAGGACATGATTAACAAACGTCTTCAACCAAGGGGTACGTATGCCACTATAGATGCATTTTTCTTTTCCTAATTTTATTAAAAATCAATCATGGCCAACTTTTGGACGCCTCTAATAATACAATGCACTAATAATACAATACACTAGTCTGATCATGACTTTATGTACAACTATAAATACCACTTTATAATTAATATTTTGATTGTCCAATTTTCAAGATGTATATGCATGCAACTTGAACTTAATTAGAACTACTTTTCATAATAGTTTTGCCGATGAAAATAGTAAAATAAATATATATTTTAAAATTGCACAACAACAAATATTGATGCTCTTTTACTAAAACAAATTTAAGTAATTTGGAATGGGGGTGTTATATGAATATGGTTTGTGATAAGTTTATTATGAATAACTATTCAATTTAATTCAGATTTTAATATTTTTAGTCAAATATTTAATATTTTTAATTGAAAATTCAGGAAAAAAAGCTGATTTTATGTTTCCGATTAAACCTTATATTTTTATCATTTTATTCTTTTATATATATTGTCATTTATATTATCCAGACTTGGAGTTTTTCAAGATCTACTTTCCAAAACGTTTATCAAGTAGCAAAGCCTTGGGGAAAAAGAGCACTCGAGCCAATTATTGTGCTTAGAATATAATAATTATCAAATAACGTAGTTTACCAACGATTTAACATATATAATAAAAAATTAATTGCCTTTCAAAAAAAAAAAAAACTAATTTTTATATGAGACGATTTACAAACTACTACAAATAAATACATATTTTTTAGAAAATTATTAAAACACTATTCCTGTTTTTTTCTAAAAAAATGCTCCCAAATTATATTTCTTTTTACCATGAGACAATTCACATAAAAATTACTAATAATAGGATCATTTATATATAGGTTCAAAAAGTATAATATAATTAAAAATAAGTTCAAAAATTGTTGCACAAAAGTACAATTTTTTTTTTTTTTTACAAAGAAATACAAAATATATGCGCATTAAACCTGACTATATGTATTTTAAATTTATTTGTAATTTTCTCTATAACAAACGTATGTGATACGTACGATAAATATGTACATCTACTAGACACTATATCCAATTTAAATTGCGTTTCAAAATTTGAAGGTATTTAGGAGTTGATTGTTATTTTTATAATTGATTAATATTAATTATCGACTAAATATCAACATTTGATTTATATATTCAGAGTTGTTTTTGCACGATATATTCGATATAATGATGTATACATATACATTTTTTTTTTTTTGAAAAAATGTATACATATACATAAATTTTAATAAATATAATAAAATTAATAAGATTGTAAAGTTGAATTTTAACTTATCAGAATCAAACTATATATGGGGCAACATATATAATTAATTTAATAATTGTGAGATGTTCATATATTTTATCTCATAAAATTTATATATTAGTAAAAAATATTAATAATGAACAAAATAACTTACCTCGCGTTAAATTTATAAATATTTAAATCGTGAATCGCACGGATAAAATTAGTTTAATATAAAATTAAAATTCAATTGAAAAACTAAATAAATAATTTTATAAGTATGTTTTTTAATTTATTTCCACTTCTTAAAGATAAAGATATCAATAAAAATATTTATTGAAATATAATACTTTTTTAGTGTTATAAATTTTGCATTTTTTTCTATCACACTATAATTTACACATTTTTAAAATGAAAAATCTTTCATAAAATTCGCCACATAATTTTTACTAATTTACACAAAATGTCACTACTTTTTTTTAAATGTGTGCACTCCCTCCTATAAAAGTTTTTATAAGAAAGGGAATATTATATTTCATATTATAAACTCTATTTTTAATATAATTGTGTACTATTACTATCACATTTATTTATAATAATGTACATGCATGATAATTATAGTATATTACAATGATATCAAATGTGTATGACAAACATAATTATGTAAATATACTCATTTAAAGATAAAATTAAAAAAAAAAAAATGATACACTTTACATTAAAAATAATAATAGTCTCGCAATGATCACATGATGAGACGGTTTCAACACATTTTTCTCTAGTAAATGATAAATTATATATTGAAATTGTATTTAAAATAAAATAAATAAATATATTACAAATTTCGAAGGGGCATGCTTAACAAACGTCTTCAACAAAGGGTACGTATGCCACTGTAGATGTATTTTATTTTTCTAATTTTATTAAAAGTAATCATGACCAATTGACCAATTTTTGGACGCCTCTAATAATACAATGCATTAGTCTCGATCATGACTTCACGTACAACTATAAATACCACTTTATAATTAATATTTTAACTGTCCAATTTCCAAGAAGTATATGCATGCAACTTGAACTTAATTAGGGGGCAATGGGAATGAGAATTAATATAAGACAATTGCGGTGATTAATAAGAATAAAAGATGGTGAATGACATTATTTTTCCTCCTAAATAAGATAATCATTATCCATTATGATTAACATTTTCCCCATCTACAATCAATTCTCCTCAATCATTCCCCTCCTCCACCAATAACAAGCTTCTTTTGTCTCATTTTTTTCAAAATTGGAGCACAATACCAATGATGTAAACAACATGGAGACACTCCTCCTCCAATAAATTTGGGGGCACAGGAGAAAAATTAATTTCATTCTCATTCCCATTGAAGATCTCGTAACAAGCGCCCCTTAGACCTACTTCTATTAATAGTTTTGCCAATGAAAATTGTAAAATAAATATTTATTTTAAAATTGTATATCAACAAATATTGATTCTCTTTTACTAATTCAAATTTAAGTAATTTGGAATGGGTGGGTGTTATGTTAATATGGTTTGTAATAAGCTTATTATGAATCACTATTTAATTCAAATTTTAATATTTTTAGTTAAATATTTAATACTTTTACCGATTAAACCTTATATTTTTATCATTTTATTTTTCTATATATATATATTTGTCATTTATATTATTCAAACTTGATTTTCTCAAGATCTATTTTCCAAAAAGTGAACTGAAGTAGCAAAGCCCTGGGAAAAAAGAGCACTCGAGCCCATTATTGTGCTTAGAATATTTTGGTGTCTCCTTAAACAAAAAAATCCAAGTAAAAATAATTATCAAACAACATAGTTTACCAACGATTTAACATATATGATAAAAACTAATTTTTATATGAGACGATTCACAAACTAGTACAAATAAATATATATATTTTTTAAAAATTATTAAAATACTATTCCTGTTTTTTCTAAAAAAATGTTCCCATATTATATTTCTTTTTACCATGAGATAATTTACATAAAAACTACTTATAATAGGGTCATTTATATATAGATTTGAAAAGGGTAGTATAATTATAAATAGGTTCAAAAAATTTACAATGAAGCACAAATATTTTTTACACGTAAGTACAAAATATTTACACATTGAACCTATTTGTAATTTGAAATTATTTTGAATTTATTTGTAATTTTCTCTATAATAAACGTATTTGCGAATTAACCTGTTTTAAATTAACTTTAAATTTTAAAATAATAATAATATATTGTATATTTTAAATATCTATACATACATATATAATAACAAAATCTTCTACGAAGTAAAAAATTTTAAACTAAAAAGTTTATTATTAAATATGTAAAGAAATTCTAAAAGTTACTACATTAACTATACTAATAATTAGTAATATTTAATATATGTATTAATAATAAATTGCATATTAATTAAAAAAATTAAATATATATATATATATATATATATATATATATATATATATATATATATATATATATATATATATTAAAATACACTTGTGAAAATTAAAAAAATTAAATTAAATTTTTGATAGGAGAAGTTTATTTTTTAAAAGATTTAGCATAATTTTGAAACATGTGTATTAAAAATACAACTGTGAAAAAATATATATACATTTGATTGGTGAATAGATTTAGTTCAAATATATATATATATATATATATATATATATATATATTTAAAAATTATATTATAATTTGTTTATTTTTAAGTTGAATGTGATTAATTGAGTCGAATACATTTAGAATGATGTTATTTTTTTAAAAAAATGAGTAAAAATTTGTATCTTTTGTAAATACACATTTCATGTTGGTAAATTTTTTTTTGAGTTTTTAAATATAAATTAATATTTTACACACACACACACACATATATATATATATATATATATATATATATATAATTTCTCCAATATATTCCTATCCAAATTTATTTTTACTTTATTTTTTCTTCACCACCATATTATCTTTATTTATTCTTAATTTTTAATATCTTTTTTTTTTTTTTGAAAAATAGAAAAATTAAATTAAAGGCTCGCACATGCAGAGCAAATTCGAAGCCCATCCACAAACTCCAGAGAGTCGCTCCAACAAAAGGGGTTCTCTTATAGACGAGCAACCTTGGCAAATTCATGTGGCTAAATATTGACACTTCTTTTAATAAAAGAAACCGAGCAAAGAGTAATAGAAGATAAAATATCTTTGCAAGCAACAATAAAATCGTCAAAAACTGAGAAACCTCTACTAGCGAATTAATAGCGTCCACGATCAATTTTGCGTCACCTTCTACCATCAATTTTTCCAGGTTCAGGTCTTTAACCCAAGAGAGAGCTTCATAAAAGCCCATTGCTTCCCGATCCTAACTTCGATGTAACCCGGAATGCTCAAAGTACGATCCATCACGAAGTGTCCTTCCTCGTTCCTGTGCGTTGTGAGTCTGCATGGAATGAAGCATCAACATTTACTTTTAGGTATCCTTGCGGTGGTTTGTGCCAAGCCATGCAAAGTGGTTGCTGCTCATTAACTTCACTATCTGCATGTTTTAAACACTGACTCTGCTCCCACTCATGAAGAAGTGCAGCCGAGGCATAATTTGAGTGTTTAGATCAGCAAGAATTCTCATTATCAAGTCCTTCATATCTACTGCTAATAAAATGTGACTTTCAATCTTATTTTCAAGGTCTGAACATCTCCAAATTTCCTTTGAATAAGAGCAATTAAAAATATGTGCCATGAATCCTCAAGCAATCCTTACACACTCTCCATATGAAATCTTTTACCTTGGGAGGGACTCTCAAATTCCATATTTTCCTCCAATCACCCGTTTCCTCTAATACCGGATCAAGAGCAATCTGAGTAGCAAGCTTGTAGGCCGAATTCACTGAGTATTTTCCGTCTTTTGAATAGTGCCACACCAGTTTATCCTCTGCATCGGCAGGGAAATAGCTGTTTTGAGAATTCTTTCGACGTCTTCCTCATAAAGAATATGTTGTAGTTTTTCCACGTCCCAGCACCTACCACTTTGATCGAACAAATCTGCAACACGAAGGCTATTAAATTTTTGTTTTCATATTAAAATGGATAAAAATAATAGGAAATTTGGTAAGAATATTTTCAAATTGTCTTACAATTTTCGCATCTTTAAAGGGTCAACAATCAATCTATTCTCTCTTAAATATGTAGGTGCAAAATTAATTAGGTTCAATTTTCGACATTGTAAATTGAATTTTTTTATTTTCTTAATTAAAATTATTTTTAACTAAAAATATTGAATACATATAAATATGAAATATTAGATAACATATTGCAACATTTTGAAATGATTATTAAGGGGCCACTTGGTTGGGAGAATTAGAATTAGGTAATGGTAATGACTAGTGATTTATTCCCATTGATGAATTTTGAAAAGAAAGTTGAACACCAAAAAAATTTGAGCGAGAAAAAAATTGAACAAAGAAAAATGAATGATTGTTAAATGATTGATTATAAGAGAGATATTATGAATCAAAATAAATTAGTAATTATTTTATTTTTAAATCAATTTCAAATTGTAAATATTACTAAGCATAGTCAATGAGAATGATTAATGAGTCATTCCCATTATCTACTTCTAATACCCCCAACCAAGCGGGCCCAATATTTTATTTGTGTAGAGTATTGTGAAATATTAGAAATCATTCTCATTTATTAAATTAAAATAATCTTCACCATTTATTCATAATTTGAACTTGTATAAATAGAAGTAAATATTTCATTAGTAAATCATCCAAAAAGTAATCAAATATCCAATAAAACTATTATTATTCAAAAATTTCAAAATAATCAGATTTTTTATTTTATAAATTTATAAAATTTTTAATATTATTTTTAAAATATAATATTTATAATGAGTTTAGTGTATAATTATTGTTATGCAAATTCACTATTATTGTTACATTTACTTATACGCACTCTATTCTCTCACAAAAAAATATAAACTCTATTCATATGAGTGTTACTCATATGATGTAAATGTATATCATATATAAAACCGTCTCACATCGTAGTCTTCAATTCTAAAACGGTGAATAGTTTTTATATTACAGCTTTGATTCAAGAATATCGAAACGAAAAGCAGTCACGTGAGACGCTACTACCGATTATAAGAAAATTGTGATACAATCACATCAGACGTAAAACGAGAAGCAAATCACATGCACGTGAATAATTAGATAGAAAAGCAGTCCGAATAATAAGACGTTAGATGTATGCATCACATGCACGTGAATAATCGCATTCAAAAGCGAGAAGCAGATCACATGTGAAATTATCGAAAGAAAGCGAGTCTGAATAATCGACGGGAGAAGCAGATCACATGTGAAATTCACACGGTAGATATTTTTGGGAGCGTCAAAATCACCGCTTTTATCCGTTGCCGTAAATTCTGGACGAGATTATCTCTGCGGTCGGTTAATTGAGAAAAGAAGAGGTGAGGGGAGAGGAAAAGTAAGACGGAAGATAGAAAGGCAATAAGGCATAGAAGGGTTGGAGCAGATTTTGAGAAACACAAATTGAATGTAAAAATTAGTTATTGTGTCTTAGAATATTCAAAGCAGACTCCTCCTATGTACACGATGTCAAACTGAGGCCAATTTTCTTTAATTGCAAAATCAATACCTACTATCTTTTCAATCTGCAAGATTCTTTTTACCCGTCATGATGTTGGTTGTCCTAACTCCCAAGTAAATTCTTGTTTATTGAACGGTATCATACAGCTAAGTTGGTCCCAAACGTAATCAAATATTCAATAAAATTATTATTATTCAAAAAATTTTAAAATAATCAAATTTTTTATTTTATAATTTTATAAAATTTTTAATATTATTTTAAAAAAATAATATTTATAATAATTTTTTTTTAATAGAGAATACTTATAATAAGTTTAGTGTATAATTAATTTAATAATTGTGAGATATTCATATATTTTATCTCATAAAATTTACATATTAGTAAAAGGGTATTAATAATTAAAAAAATAACCCATCTCATATTAAATTTATCAATATTCAAATTGTGAATCACACAGGTAAAACTAGTTTAATATAAAATTAAAATTCAATTGAAAACCTATATCAATAATTTTATAAGTATGTTTGTTAATTTATTTTCACTTCTTAAAGATGAAGATATCAATTAAAATATTTATTAAAATATAATACTCTTTTCGTATTATAAAATATTTTGCATTTTTTTCCATTACATTATAAGTTTCACATTTTTAAAATAATTTTATTTTCATAAACCCCACCTACACAATTTTCATTAATTTTTTTTTTTAAATGTGTGCACCCTCATATGAAAGTTTCTATGAGATGGGGAATATTATATTTAATATTATGAACTCTATTTTTAATATAATTGTCATGCAAATGCACTATTACTATCACATTTTTAATATAATTGCCATGCAAATGCACTATTACTATATTACAACGATATTGAATGTGTATGACTTTATTCATATGAGTGTTACTCATATTTTAAAAAATAAAACATGAATCACTTTTTTTTTTTAATGGGCAAATGAAAAAATCATTAATATGAATCATATAATATGATGTAAATATATATCATGTATAAAACCGTCTCACATGGTAGTCTTCAATTCCAAAACGGTGAGTAGCTTTTTACATCACGTTCAATTTGAGAATATTAAAACGAAACACATCGCTACTTCTTGTTTGTTGTTATAACAAAATTCTCGATGCGGCGTTCGGAGTCACGTGTCTCAATAATCGACTACTCCTTGTTATAACAAAATTCAGAGTGCTCGTATATTTAATATCCTACCAATATATTTGATACTCTTAGTCCCGCTTTCATGTATGAGACAATGTCATCTGAGTTTTTGTCTAGAATTAGATAATCGGATGTAAATTTACCCACGTCGACAGCCCTCCAACGCCGGGTATCCTTGTTGACCCCATCTGCTAAACCTGTGGCCTGGAGAGTGAAACGGCTGCGCATGTCCTTCTGAGATGCCCGATTGCTACTCATTCTTGGGGTCTCAGCCCCCTCAATCTCGACCCTCACACCCTGAGATCCTACTCGACTCTACAACTCTTAGGAGAGCTCATTGAAAAACTCCCCCGTTTGGCTTTTTGATTTTTGGTGAAGGCAATCAATGGGAACCTTTGGCAGATACTTGCACCATGATAGTTGTGGCAGACATACTTTCGTTGAAGAACTCCATGACAACATGCTCTGTCTCTTTTGTGAATAGAAATGCTAACCGGGTAGCTCATTTTGGCTCATCTCGGTGAAGTCCCTAACTTTCATAGATTATGGGTAAAATGAAGTTCCCACTAATTGTAAAGATATCGTCTTGGATGATGTAAAGAGTGAACCTTTTATTCTTGATCAATGAAATACCTTTATTTCCCTGTCAAAAAAAAAAAAAAATCAACAATAATAATAGTTCAATAATAATAATAATACTCATATTTTGCTCGTACTTGATGTAACATTTACTAGAGATGTTATTTGAATGTAAAAGTTGTTATTAATCCTTTTATTTTAATAGAGATGTTAAACGGATCGCGGGTTGGTGAACTAAACCGTTTAGCCCTGAAATTTACAGGTTAGATTCACAATTTTGGTGATCATCAATTTTACGATGAAACTAATTTACAAGCAACCAACTCAAATAATAATTGCAAATTAGTTTCACAATTAAACTATTTTTCACAGGACATCTCAATAATCAAAATTGGATCTGAAATATTTTCTTCATGTGCTGCCATTAGTGATCATGTTATATGCTGCAGTTTCATATTAAATTAAAACCGTAATTGTCACTATATTCCAATTTGATATTACGCTTTATATTCAATTAAACATGTCATGTGCATTAATAATGTCATTTACTATAAATGATGAATGAGAGTCAGTATAAAAGATGATACAATAGTTGAAAAAGGAAAATCTCAAAACAAAATACCCAACTATCGCGAGTAAATTACGTACGTAATTATTAACACATGACAAATGTGTCGTATAAACAAATTTCATAGTAAAATTTGATTTATTTTATTAAGATAAATATTTATGTGAATCGGGTATATACTATAACTTCTATTTTTACCATCACTAACATATAAAGTGATAGTAAAAATAGTGTTTATGATATGCACCCGGTTCACACAAGTGTTACTCAATTATGATAAAATTTTGTGAGAATCGGTGCATACAATGAACTCTATTTATACTATCAACTGTCATGCACATACACCATCACTAGCACATTTACTTATAATAATGCATGTGCAGGACAATAATAGTAAAAATAGAGTTCATCATATGCATCCTATTCACACAAATATTATTCTTAAATTATAAAATACACCTAATACACAAGAGATTTACTCATTAATATTGGGTTTTTCATTTACATTTCAACATCAATAGTGTTTCTATCAAACATTAGGACAACAAATATACACCTTACAATCCACATACATGTACATGTATGGACAACAAATATACACCTTACAATTCACATACATGTACATGTATATTATGTATTGTTTTTGACTTATGTAGAAAAAATGTTCCACTTATGATTTGGAATTTTGGGTAGACGAAGAGTCAATGCTAGCTTACTGTAATCAACCATATTGAAATTACTTTTAATCATTTTTATTATAAAATTAAATATGTAAAATTGAAACATAAAACATCCGCAATTTCTGGGGATCTTCTCGAGGTGTACATTATTAATTTATTATTATTATAACCTAATGTAAATTTAAATTGATTTCATCATATTACTTTGTAGACAATATCATAATTATTGATTGATGTGGTAGGCATTCGGATTTGATCTTTATTCCCACATGTGGACACCAATTTATATATCCATCGCTTATGTGTCATGTCAATCACATATACAAGAGAACTCACTATTATTTAATTAATTACTTTGACATCATATAATTGGTGGTGGACATATAAATTGATGCCCACCTACCGGCATAAGATCAAATCCGAATAGCCACCAATATATGATTGTATTTACCTTTGGATTAGACATACAATATAGCCACCTTTTTGAATGTCTACATACAATTTTGTTTTTATAATCATAATAATATAAGTTGATATAATATAGTTACTTTGGATGACAATAGAGTTACACTTGTTGTAGACCCTTGTGATGTAATAAAACTCTCTCCGTACAATTTTACTATGCCCAAACTATTTTGCACGAGTTTTAAAAAATATTACAAAGAAATATATTGAAAGGTATTTTGGAGTTCATTTATATATAAAATAATTTTTTTATGAATAAAATGAATGACAATTTAAATAATTAAAGTGATGTTTGAAGGATAAATATAAATATTTCATTTTTAGTATGTGCGTAATAAAATTGGACGGACAAAAATGAAAGCGTATTGCAATTGGAGTGAGTAATATTTAAATTAAAAACAATATTATTTTTATGTGAAATTTAATACTTGCATTTTTTTTTTTCATATTCTATTTTTTTTTACCTACAAGATGATCAAGTATGCGCACAATTTTTAAACCCTTATGAAGTAGAAATAAAACTCAAATATCCTTTCAAAAACGAAATAAAACTCAAATATAATATCCAAGTCTTTATATACATTTAATTTTCAAATTTAAATTTTGTGCACTCATCCCATTTTAATTATATTAACTTGTATGTTACATTTATAATGTTCAATTAAATCTAACTCGCACGTTTCACATATACAATATATTTATCTCGAATCGATTAATTATATTCGACTCGATTTAATCAATAAATCTAGTCTCGCACGTTTCACATAAACTTATTTTTATAAACAATCTTAGACGATATTTTTCACTACCATATTATCTTTGTTTATTCTTAATTTTTAATATCTTTTAAATTTTTTCTTTCATATTAAAATGGATAAAAATAATAGAAAATTTGGTAAGATTTTTTCAATCTTCAAAATTTTACTTTTGAAATTCACCTTTGCCAATTTTCAATTTATCTCACAATTTTCGCTTTTACCTTTAAAGGGTCGACAACCAATCTCTTTTCTCATAAGTATGTAGGTACAAAAATAATTAAGTTCAATTTTTCTACGGCATTCTAAATTGAATTTTTTTCCATTCTCTTAATTAAAATTATTTTTAACTAAAATATTGACTACACATAAATATGGAATATTAGATAACATATTGCAACATTTTGGAATGATTATTAAATATTTTATTTGTGTAGAGTATTGTGAAATATTAGAAATCATTCTTATTTATTAAATTAAAATAATCTTCACCATTCATTCATCCTTTGAACTTGTATAAATAGAAGTAAATATTTCATTAGTAAATCATCCAAAAAATAATCAAATATTCAGTAGAAACTATTATTATTCAAAATTTCAAAGTAATTAAATTTTTTTATTTTGTAATTTTATAAAATTTTTAATATTATTTTCAAAAAATAATATTTATAATGAGTTTAGTGTATAATTAAAAATATATAAAATTAATTTAATAATTGTAAGATATTCATATATTTTATAAAATTATTTTTAATAAAATTGTATTTGCGAGCTAAAAAAGGAAAAAAATGTGATGAAGAAGAGTTAATGTGCAATATGATTGAAATTGTATTTATAATATAAAAAAAGAAAAAATGTGATGAGGAAGAGTTGAACCTGGATGTCAAAAATAAAATATGCACTTTCAACCATTGAACCAAGTGAGAATAATAATAATAATTTGTTTTCAATAGTATATATACATTTAATTTTGACCCATTTTTAAAATGGATCAAAATGAACCGAGTGTATACATACAATCACCTTACAAGAGACTAACTCATACTTTTATATATGAGTAATAGTATATAAAATTTAAAATTAAAACTTTTGATTTGTATAGACAATATACATATCACCTGTAAAAAAAAGACAATATACATATTATTTTCAAGAATCAACTAAAATATTATTATTTTTCAATATTATGTATAACATTAATATTTTTTTTTCACTCAAAATTAAGAGTAACACTTGGGTGAACTCTACCCATTTTAGAGTTCACGTAAACTCTATTTGACCCGATCCATTAACCCGAAATGTATAAGCGATATTTTTATAGGAGAGAATGCGTTTCCTCACGAATCCTCGCCTGAGTCCTCCTCTCTCCTCTCTGTCATTCCGCGATCGGTATCGAATAAAGAGATTTACGTCTCCAATTATGTGATTGTTTCTATTGAAGAGATTTGCGTCTCCAATGATGTGATCCTTTCTCGTATTAGTCATCTTCGTCATTACTAAATATAGAGTCGTTTCACAAGAGATTTTGGAGGTAACAATTGATGATATCGAGTAGTGTTCCGGTGAAATCATGGATTAGAAATACATGTAATGTAATGAATGATAGTGATAACCTTTATACGTGATAGTAACAATAGTTATGCATAATAGTGATAGAAGTTGTGCATGACAGCTGATAATAGTTGTGCATGATAGTGATAATGTATAAAAGTAATAATAGTGATAATCTTTCTACATGGCGGTGATAGTTAATTGTGTATGATAGTGATAGTTGTATGATAGCTTTTATACATGATATTAATAATAGTTGAATATGATAGTGATAGAAGTTGTGCATGATAGTGATAAAAGTTTTGCATGACAGTAATAATAGTTGTGCTTGATGGTTGATAGTGTATAAAAGTAATAATAGTTGTAGATAATAGTGATAACCTTCTACATAACGGTTGATAATAGTCAGACAAGACAAAGTTGATAGTAAATTGTGTATGATAGTGATAGTTTTATGGATAACTTTTGTACATGATAGTAATAATAGTTGAATATGATAGTGATAGTAGTTGTGCATGATTGTGATAAAAGTTGTGCAATGGCAGGTGATAGAAGTTGTGCATGTGATTGATAGTTGTATGATAACCTTTGTAAATGATAAAAATAATAAATGAATATGACGGTGATAGTAATTATTCATGATAGTGACACTAGTTTTGCATAATAGTGATAATCTTTCTACATGATAGTGATAGTCTTTTTCATGGAATATGTTGTTTATACATTTTTATATTATACACTTGTATTGATTTTTTATTTCATTTACGGAGGAGTTACTAGATATAATACAATTTGAATCCCTTGAAGATCAACTAGAAGAAGGTGAGATCAATGATTGCACTTCAACGAGATGGACAAAATATTGAACAAGATGCTTTGGTAGTAAATCAAGGTACAGGAGTCTAAAAAAATAAATAAAAATATTTATGTTATTTATAAACATTTATCAAGATATTTATGTAAATATTTCCTTCAAATGCATACAATGTTGATCTTGATGATACAAAATGATTCTCTAGTTGGTATGACCGAAAGGGACAGATTCATGAGATGCATAAATTGAACGTAAGAGGGTAAAAAGGCACTTTGAGAAAAATAAGAGGAAAAACGTGGATCGATTTCAGTTCTACAAATGGAATTTGGTTCAAAACTCCAAATCCTCATTTATTTTAGATTTTATCATATTGTAATCAATCAAATTTATATTTCATTTGTTATGCAATATAACTATTTCATTTGTTAGACTATCATAGTCATGTAAAAAGGTTATCACCATCACAATTATCCACTATTTCTATGGTTAGTGTGAAAATTGCATGCTTATTTCAAGCCACAAATCTCAAAGACAATGGAAGCCGGTGATGATGATGTTGGATTGGGGGTGGAGAGTGATGAGCTTATCACTATCATGAAGAAATGTTATCACCGTCATGTAGCAATACCGTCACTATCATGCATAACTACAATCACCGTCATGTATATATGTTATTCTTGTCATGTAGCAATACTATCACTATCATGGACAACTACAATCATTGTTATGTATATATGTTATCACTATCATGAAGAAATGTTATCACTGTCATGTAACAATACTATCACTATCATGCACAACTACAATCACCGCCATGTATATATGTTATCACCGTCATTGATACGATTTTAGAAACAACAATATAACATCAATATCATGTTAAATGTTATCACCGTCATATATGAATATTATCACTATCATGTAGCAAATATTATCACCTGGCTATATAGCAAATATTATAATTGTCATCAACTATGTGGACTTGTTTATTTTGACTTGATAGAAGCACAAACACTTTTCTTGAAAATATAGACTACTCAAAAAATTTAAAAGTCAAGTACGATTAGAATTAGTTGAATTTACTTTTACGTACACATCATTCTAATAGAAACTAACATTGTTAAAAAAACACTATAGACAACGTGAGACTATATAGCGATCTAATTGTTTGTTCTCGTTTTCCTTCTCTCAACAAAGGCAACATTTTTCTTCTCTTCCAACACCTTCAAGACTTCATCTTTCTTCTCTTTAGCAATACGCTCGATCAAAGCTGGTTTGTTCTTATAAAAGTTATACAACGATGGTTGTCTATGATAAGCATCCGACCGTAGGTCAGTAGCAATTGAAGTTATCAACTAACCATTGTAGAATACCAGGTTAGAACACGCGAAAATGTTGACGATTAAAAGTCCACCAAAGCCTTATACTCCTCACATCATCCTTCTATTTTTCTAAAAATTTCTTTACCAAATTACACAAACTGGGCCTACTTTGGCATATGAAATCACCGCACAAAAAAGAAAAAACAAAAATAGATAAACAAAAACATATTGGTGATTTTAAATTTAGTGAAGAAAATTAAAACCATTAATGGAGAAAAATGGTAGACTTCGTAAAGTATAAAAATACAAGTATATCGGAGACAATATATATAGTTAGTTACTTATATATTTTAGAAACAACGATCACCAATATGTTAAATATTATCACTACCATGCATATATGTTATCACTATCATGAAGAAATGTTGTCACCGTCATGTAGCAATACTATCACTATCATGCACAACTACAATCACTATCATGTATATATGTTATCACCGTCATGAAGAAATGTTATCACCGTCATGTAGCAATATCATCATTATCATGGACAACTACAATCACTATCATATATATATGTTATCACATGAAGAAATGTTATCACTATCATGCATAAATAAATAACGTGTACATTTTATCGGTATTTTCTACAATATTCTTTTTTCTACAATCAATGTGAATAGTATCTTTTTCTTGATTTTTCCTTCAACAACACCGCATGATCGTGTTTAACTTTTCTTTTCAAGTTTTTCTTTCGTATAGGAGATACATTTGCATCACCCCATCAAAACCTAGCTAGAGTTTTCGGTAGTTTGAGGTAATTCTAATTTGTTTGATATTACATTGTTTTAATTTATACAAAAAAATTCAAGTTTGAATCACGATTTAGAAGATCATGATAGTGCTCAAATATAGCAGTGCATAAATGACTAAAGAAAGAGGGAAAACGAACTCACCGACGGCATGACAAAGGACAAGCGGCGACGGCATGGTTAAGCTAGGGCAACGACGACGGCCGGGCATGCAATGACGCCAAGGCGGCTTACTACAGATTAGTGGAAAAAGATGCGGTAGAAAGAATGCCCGCGGAATATGAAAGAGTTTGTATTGTATTTTTTAAATATGATCCATTTAGTATAAGCGGGTCGAGTTATGGGTAGGGCAACCCGGGTTCATCATATGAACCAGGTGCATACAAGTTTTTGCCTAAAATTAATTACATTACATTTGAAAAATATCACCTTTTAAAAAAATGATAATATTTTAGTGAAGACTAAGAGTATCGAGGTTTTAATTGAAAAATGATATTGCTTTTATTAAAAAGTGATGCATCACTTTTTATTTAAATATTATCACTTATCACTATAACATTATCACTTTTTAGTTAAACAATGATAACATATTTATTGAAAAATGATAATAACCTCGGGTGAGACGGTTAGAAAATTGCATTAATATTTAGATTTGGGTGTTTATTGGCTTTGAAAATGTTCGATAAAATGTCTCTTAGAAATATAATTTTAATATCACTTTTTACTTAAAAAATATCACTTTTCAAAGAGTGATAAAATGTATTTAAAAAGCAATAATACTCTCTATTAAAGTGACATATAATTTTCATTAAACCAGTGTCATTTTACTTTTAAATATATTTTTAATATTAAATTAATAGATGAGATTGATGAATTTTTTTATTAATGGACACTTCTCGACGAAAATCAACATAAAGTCCCAACAAAAGAAAAAGCTAATTAATTGTTTGTTGTCAACTTTTATCACTTTTTTATTTATAAATTTAAATAAATAAATTCACTTTTCATATAAGCATTATCACTTTTTAAATAAAAGTTATTACTTCTTATTTATATGTTCAATATACTACCAATTTTAATTATAATTTTGACCAAGAAATCTGCCTCTATTCATTTAAACTTTATCCCTTTTTATTTATACATGTATCACTTCTAATTTAAAAATTGTCACTTTTCACTTAAAAATTATTATTTTTCGTATAAAATATATCATTTTTATGTATTACTCACTCCGTTTCAGGAGCACATTTTGAGAAATATAATTATAAACTAGATCACTTTTAATTAAATATTATCACTTTAATATATTATACCTTTTGATTGCATGATTTTAAATTATTGACAACTAATATGATATACAACTGTGATATATTTTATACACAAAGCTATATAAATTTGAAATTCAAAATGGTACGCATATTTATCATATAAATAAAAAAATTTGATGATTTTTGTAATTAATAGGTTAAAAGTGATAATTTTAATTGAAGATATTAATTTTATTTGGCAATATTTTAGGTGAATAAGTTTCATAGCATGAAACTTGTTTTATGGAAGCGGGTTAAATATAGATGGATCGGGTTACCTTTTATTGTAAACGGGTCAAATAATTCAATTAACAATTCCTCACACCAAGTTCTGTTCATCGTATCCTGCCTTTTCTTATTCCCAAACCCGTGTTTTTCCTCCTAATCTTTTCAATGTCTTCTTTGATTTCACAGTTGTTCATAATAGTTTGGAGTTTGGTCGAATCGATTCACGTTTATTGGCTTAAGAGGTAAGAGTTTTTGTTTCAATTTCTTCTTCAATTTCGGTTTGTTTTAATTGTTATTGTGATTTTCTCGAACGATTCTCTTTTTTGAATCGTTCTTCTTCAACCTTTGTGCTTTGATTCATTTCCTCTGCTTCCGGTATTCATTACTTGGAGTTATATCACCAATAGAGGTCTAAATTTTTAAAAACCACATATACGCACACATAAGCACGGCGTCGTGTTTGCCTTTTATCACCCCCAACGCCTACCGATTAAGCACAAAGGTCGCTTTTGTCCAATGGATTGTGATTAGTTATACACGTAGATCCCTAGATTAATAAATGGTTATCGAGAAAAAAAAAAAAAAAAAGCGAAGACATTTAGAAGAGTGGAGAAGTTTTATGGTATAAGGAATGAGGTACCACTCTTCTTTTCTTTAATTTTCTTAATTACAAGTATATCCGGATTGAATCGATGCCTACATTAATCGATATTTCCTATGTTTTTCGTGGTTCTTTATTTTCAATTTATTGAATTGTAACCTCTTGCATGGAAAGGTTAGATTTGTAATACGAAAAGCTCAATTGATGCTTGCAATTCATTGTTCTCTACTGGGAAAGAATTAATGGTGTAAAATTTTGGAACTTAAAAAATACTAATATTTTTGTTTTCCTTCTTTTGTTGTTGTTTTTCTCGCGAAAATGTTGCTGAATTAAGTTTTTTTATTTATTTAATTCTTTGAAGATTATTACTCCAGTTTTGATACAAGGGTTTATGATATCTGCTTTCAGTGTATATATGCTTATTTCTTTAAACATTCTTTTTATTTTCCGTGCATTACTAATTTATTGAAGAAGTGAAGCAATATAGAATACATAGCACATTTGGAAGCAATATAGATCTACCGAAAAGCTTGGGGATTTAGGAAGGTATGCTCGTGCTTCAAATTTTTGGAGCTGTCTCCATCATCATAAGTAGCAATTATGATTAGGAATCAAACATCCTTGCAAAAGAAGTCCTTTTTGTGAATGCATATATTGCTGGAAATTTAATTTGAGATAGGTGTTGTCTGTTCTATTTTATTTTATTCTACTTTTTAATCCTTCCCGTCACCCATAAAAGTTGCAGCTTTCACTGCATTTGTCACATGTGGTGATGTCGCATGGGTGCCTCGGTGAATAGTAGTATATCATTTTTGTTAAGGACAAACACATTTAGTGGCAAGTCTTGTGCATTCTCGATATGACAAAGGTACAATGTTAATATAGTAATTTCGTAAATTTGTTAAAGCTTAAGTACTTATAATTGTGATTGTTAATTTTATTTTGCGGTCTTCTATTAGGCTTTTATTAAGGGAGAAATTGGTGATGTTCTTATTCTTTCAAATTACAACGAAGTAAGACATAAGGTGATTCAAAAAGTCTATAAATTCTACAAGAAGAAGCCTGAATTGATAAGGATCACTATTGAGAAAAAGAGGCAAGCCGCTTGAAAGTTGCGTAAGAAAAGAAGAAACTTGCAATGAAAAATTAAAGAAACTTGAAGTGATGAATTGGGAAGAGGGAAAAGAAAAATTGGTTGATATGTATTTCAAATATTATTGCATATTTTTTTACAATGAAAACTTTTTGTAAAGCCTGTAAGTATTGTCACTTAGTTTTTGAAATGGTATCATTGTATATGCGTTATGGTTTCAACTTGTTTGTGTGATGGTATCACGGATTATTGTTATGGTATCGGTTTGCTTTTCTCATGGTATTAGCATATGATTGTTATGGTTTCAGTTTGTTTGTGTAATGGTTTCAAATGATTTTTCTTATGGTATCACTTTGCTTTTCTTATGGTATTAGCGAGATGATTGTTATGGTATTAGTTTATTTGTGTAATGGCATGAGATGATATTTCTTATTGTATCGAGTTTGCTTATGTAATGGTATCTGAGATGATTGTTATAGTATCGGTTTGCTTGTGTAATGGTATCGGTAGATTATTGTTATGAAATCAAATTTGAACATTTGTTAAGTGACATTTAAAGCATGTATTTTTAGATCAACTATGCATAAGTCATTACATTCATGTCATAATTTACCGAATACTCATATAAAGTCTCCATGAAAGAAATTTTTTTAGAGTATCAACCTTAATTACACAAAAATTAAATACAAAATACAATAAATAATTGACAGTATTTTCACATAGAAAATATATTTAAAACTCTTGAAGTATCAATGCAATTAACATAAATGGTATCACCGTGATATGTTATGGTATTAGTTTACTTGTGTAATAGTATTAGGTGATGGAGGATATGGTATTAGGTGATAGATTATTTGATACCAACAACAAAATTAATTACAAAATACAAAAGAAACAACTTGAAAGTATTTTCACACATAAAATATATTTAAAACACTTGATGTATCAATGCATTTAACACTAATCAATGCTTTACAATCCGTTCTTGTAATTCCAACCCTTCTTCCCCTTGGAGAAATTGATGTTTTTCTCATTCCAAAGACAAGACCAAACAAACAATTTTGCTAATGCAACTCTAGTGCTCGAGTATCTTGTAGTTGCTTTCCGTACATTAAATCCTCTTCCTCGAGCATGTTGACAAGACAACTCGTACATCTCCCGAAGTGTGACTCTTGTCATCCCAAGTAAACTATCATTCACATTTTCAGATTGAGCATAATAATCTGCTTTAAGAATGATGTCATTTCACATATCACCGATACCATAATGTTTATCAACCGATGCCATAATAAAATACTTTGATACTAACAAAAATAAGTTTATATCATTACACAAAAAACTAATACCATAATGTTTATTAAATGAACCATATCAATAACTCACTAATACCATAACAAAAGCAATGTGGATACCATAAGGTATATACATTGATATCATTACCAACTTTGGATTACAAGTATTTGATGAATCTTCATGAATGCATGCATATATTACAATTGATCTCGTGACCACATCGTGGCCCTTGAATTACAAGTACTTATGGGTGTATATTGTATTGTACATATATAGATAAAAAAATAGACACATGACAACCAATCCACATTAGTTTTTTTCAATGCCTTGGCAAATTATAACCTTACTGATTCAATCCACAATTGAAATTTTATACCTGAAATTATTAAACACATCATAATTATCAAGCTATTAGCCAATTCCACTTGCACAATCAACAAAAGTACCAAGAGATTTTGAATAAAAAGTTTCTTTTATTCATTGAATTAATTAGTATTGGTTAACATCGGTCATCCTTTACAATGAACATAATTCTCTCCGAAGTTGAATTAACAATTTAGCATCATATTCTTGCAAAGAGGAAGCTAATTTCATATTTGCATTACTAGGAGAAAAGGGAATAAAATGAATCAAATTACAAAATAGAAATTTAGTTCTTTCAACTTAAAATAGTATCTTGTTTCACTAATAAGTAATACCCTCTCATTTTTCCATCCATTTCATCTAATTTGTCTATGTTTATGTTATAGAATACCAATGAGTCCACTCATAAAAGTCAGTGTAATAAAGTACTATTATAACAACTTTACATTGCTCTTAACCTCTGAAGATACTCAACATGAGTTGTTGTTTTGCGTATCTTTTTGAAACCAACACAAACTTCCTACCTATCTGATGTGGAAGATTCCAATAATCCAAAGTGAAATTAAAGACCACTAAAGACAAACCCGAGTTTCGCGTATCCTTTTATAAACCAACATTAAAGAGAAATTTAGTTCTTTCAACTTAAAATGCTATCATCACTCGATCACATGTTACTCACATCTGGCAGTAAACGCATCCACACGTTCATTCCAAACCAATCCAGAAACACACATTCCTTTATCCATGTAAATGACAAATTCGAAAAAAAAAATGTAACGAGAATCAAATTCAATTAATCACAAACCCACAAAAAGAAAGTCCCGCTTAATCGTGCAACAAAAATGATAATTTAATAAAAATAAAAACCTGGTTCTTTCTCCAAACTAAGCAAAACCAACCGATTCACCCACCAAGAAAAACAACTACGAACAAAAAACGGAGACGTTAAACGCACCTAATTAATTGATTTTAGAATTCATACCTTCATCTGCAATTTCAACAATTTGCTCAAAAATGTTTCAATTTCATCATCTTCCTCTTCTTCTATTTCTTTACCTTGTTCAACTATTGCATTATAATCGGTGATTCCTTATCTAGAAAACATAAATTCATCAAGATAGACTACCATTGAACTCGATCTTCAAGTTGTAGATATAAGAAAATCTATCAAAATCAAAATTAGTGTACATGTGATGTATCTACTTGATTCGAGAATTAGAAGGTACGGCATGACGTTATTAACGGAAACGATCCATAGAGAATGTTGAGATTGCACTGTGAATTTTGAAGAATGAAGAGCGCCGAGGATGCGTTGCCACTGCGCCAATTCCACAATTAAATTTTCAGCTTTTTTATTTTGTTTATTTTTATTTAAATTTTGTGGGTAGGTTTAATGGGTAGGGTAGTGGGTCAAAACAAGTTTCATAGTATGAAACTTGTTCATAACAGACCAACTCATTTTATTTTACATAATTTTTTTGACACTATCTATTTTACATAACTTTAATTAATAAGCAAATAAAATATTGTTTCTATTTTATATTTGAAGCTTTGTTTCCTTTAATTGAGTTTTATTAAGCATAAACTACACATATTTTACAATTTTTTTTTAAAAAATTTGAATTACTATATTTTTTTGTCTATAGAACAAAAATGAACCATATAAATAATTGGTTTAAAAAATTATATAGGTAATTAAATATGATATTGTGGGTTTGGGACATGAAGCCCACCCTCCTAAAATTTGGGCCTTGAGGGATTGAGGGAGGGGTAGTTTAACGTACAAGCGGAGGAAGTGGGGTTGGGAATAAGGGAGAGTGGTTTAAATAAATTAGTGGGTAAAAATGGGATCTCGTAGTTTTTGTCTTTTTTAAAATGTATGCACTCCTTTCTATTAAAGTTTCTATGAGATGGTGAATATTATATTTTATATTATGAACTCTATTTTTAATATAATTGTCATGCAAATGCACTACAAATGATAGAATTCATCATATGCATTCTATTCATATGTGTTATTCATTTTTAAAATAAAAATATGAATAACTTTTTTTTGAATAGACAAAGGAAAAAGTCATTAATATGAATCACATAATATGATATGAATTCTATTCATATGTGTTATTCATTTTTAAAATAAAATATGAATAACTTTTTTTTTTTTTTTTTTGAATAGACAAAGGAAAAAGTCATTAATATGAATCACATAATATGATATAAAAATGTATATTATATATAAAATCGCCTCACATTGTAGTCTTAAATCCCAAAACGGTGAGTAGCTTTTACATCATCACATGTGAAGAGATCCACACGATAGATATTTTTGTGGGAGCGTCGAAATCAACTGTTTTGTTTGTTGCCGTAATTTTTGGACGAGATTATCTCTGTGGTCAATTTATCGGTAGACAATTTTTTCTCCCAATTTCCTTGTTTAACAAAAATTAAACTAAACATTTTAACAAAATTAAACTTTGTGCCAAAAGATTGCTGCAAATAAGTGAACACCAATTCCACATACTTCAATGCCTGCGCACTCTAATAAGCGAGACAACATAATTATGACCATTCCAACCACTTCTAATTAAGCAAAAAAAAAAAAAAGAAAGACAAATTTAGAAATTAAGGAAAGGAAATTCATACTAAATTAGGGGTTTTTATTAACATGCACTTATAACAAAAATTCTCGATCCAATCACTTGTCCGAATAATCAAACAGAAAAACACTCTAATAATTAGACGGAGAAGCGAGATCACATGCACGTATAACAAAATTCTCGATGCAATCACTTGTCTAAATAATCAAACGGAAAAAGCAGACTCTAATAATAGACGGAGAAGCGAGATCACATGCACGTGAATAATCGGAGAAAAGTAGAGTATAATTTTAGATGGTAGAAATTAAAAGAAGGAAATTCATACATTTCTTCTTCTTCATTACAAGATATATCGGCAACCACATAGCAAAGAATCGGCGAGTATTTCTTGCAAATGCAGTAGTTTGGAGTAAGCCAGGGCTTTGTTTTCCTATGAACTCCGCCATTCCTGATCAATCAAAAACCCCAATTTAGTGAGACCAATGTCTTTCGCGCCAATTTTTTTGGCTGTGGGAAATGTTATCTTCGTTCCCGGGTAATATTTTTGCATTCGAATTCACTAAACGGGGTAAGGGGGATCGATCCATTGCGAATTGACCCATTTTAAATTAACTTTAAATTTTAAAATAATAATAATATATTGTATATTTTAAATATATATATATATATATACATATATAATAACAAAATCTTCTACGAAGTACAAATTTTGAACTAAAATGTTTATTACTAAATATGTAAAAAAATTTAAAAGTTACAACATTAATTAGTACTAATAATTATTAATATTTAATATATGTATTAATAATAAATTGTACAATAATTAAAAATTTACATATACGTATTTAAAATACACTTGTGAAAATTAAAAAAATTAGATTAAATTTTTTAATAGGCGAAATTTTTAAAAGATTTAGCATAATATTGAAACATGTGTATTAAAAATACAATTGTGAAAAAATATATATATACATTTGATTGGTGAATAGATATAGTTCAAATATATATATATATATATATATATATATATATATATATATATATATAAATTATATTATAATTTGTTTATTTTTAAGTTGAATGTGATTAATTGAATCGAATACATATAGAATGAGTAAAAAATTTGTATCTTTTGTAAATACACATTTCATGTTGGTAATTTTTTTTTTTGAGTTTTTAAATATAAATTAATATTTTACACACACACATATATATATATATATATATATATATATATATATATATATATATATATATATATACATATAATTCCTCCAATATATTCCTATCCAAATTTATTTTTACTTTATTTTTCTTCACCACCATATTTTCTTTATTTATTCTTAATTTTTAATATCTTTTAAATTTTTGGACTTAATTATAAGAAATCACAAATTAATTTGGGATAATCTAAATCCCCAAATTAAAACCCTAATTCTCAAATGGTACAACAACTAAATTTATATTAATAATAGTGAGGCAAGAATTACTGCATAATTAATCATATAATTATAATTCTTAATTTAATAGAATAAAATAAAGTAATATTAAGAGAATAAAATAAATAAAGTAAATATATAAAAAAATGCACTGATAACTCACGCACACTATCATCACACACTCAAAATTACACACACACATAAACACACAAAACTCACGCCACACACAACACACTCAACACACACTGCACCTACACCAATCTTGCACACACACACACACACAATTACTCACACACACCACACAGTGCGCACACACACGCACAATACACACAAACACAACACACACACTGTACAACGCACACACACACCCAAATATATATATATATATATATATATATATTATGTATAAAATATTTGATATTTTTATATACATCAAATTAAACATGGAGATATGAAAAGAATTAATAGAGAGATAATATTGATCATATTAATTGATTAAGTACAAAGAATTGAAAAGAATTTTGGTAGAATGAAAATACCGTTATTCTTGAGAAAGGAAAAAGTTCTTTGCCGTCTTGAGAAATATGAGAATTATTTGGGTGCGTATGATTTTCTAGAGTTAAAACTCTTATAAATAAGTATTAGGAATGGGCTTGGGCTTGAGTGAGATAAGGACTAATAAATATTATAATTTAATTGGGAGATAAGAATTGAAATTTAAATTTAAATTAGAATTTAAAAATTGAGGGTGAAATTGAATTAGGGATTTAAAAGATTAATAGGAATAACTAATAAAATAAAATAAAAATTACATTAAATATATATTATATATTATATAATTATGGGTATTACAACCTACCCCACTAACAATAATTTCGTCTCGAAATTTTAAAACTTACCACGTAGTAGGAAGTTTGGGTATTTTGCTTGTATTTCATCTTCTCGTTCCCACGTGGCTTCATCTTTTCCATGTCGACTCCATTGTACTTTGATGAGAGCTACGTCTTTGTTCCGAGAAGTTTGTGAGTCTTTCTTTCTAAGATGAGTTCGGTACCCTCATATGACATGTCCCTATTGACCTCCAAGGTTGAGTAGTTGACGATGTGGCTTGGATCATGTACATACTTCCTCAACATGGACACGTGGAAAACGTTGTGCACCGCCGCAAGAGATGGGGCAGAGCAAGGCGGTAGGCTAGGTCGCCGACTTCGATCTAGAATTTCGAAAGGACCAATGTACCTTGGTCTCTGTGTTTTCCCTTGCCACCAAATCGAATAACTCCTTTCGTAGGTGAGATCTTCAAGAATACTTTCTCCTTGAGCAAATTCTAGCTGTTTCCTTCGCTTGTCGGCATAAGACTTTTGTCTATCTTGAGCTACCTTGATTCTTTCTCGAATCTTTTGTATTACCCCAACAGTTTGTTCGACGATTTACGGGCCTAAAACCTTCTTTTCACCAACCTCATCCCAATAAGAGGGAGACTGCATCTCCGTCCGTACAATGCTTCATAAGGTTCCATTCCGATCGTTGCACGATAGCTATTGTTGTAAGCAAACTCAACTAGTGGCAAATAAGACTCCCAATTTCCACCGAGATCCAACACACAAGCTCGTAGCATGTCCTCCAAAATTTGAATAGTTCTCTCGGACTGTCCATCATCATGCGGATGGAAATGTACTAAAGCTCAACTTCGTCCCCATAGCGGTTTGTAAACTCTTCCAAAACTTTGAGGTGAACCTAGTGTCTCGATCGGACACTATTGTGACAGGAACTCCATGAAGTCTAACAATCTCTCGAATGTATATTTGTGCCGGCTTGTTCCATCCCGAATGTCATCTTCACGGGTAGAAAATGTGCAGACTTCGTCAATCTATCAACAATGACCCATACAAAGATGATTTCCTCTAATCGACCGTGGCAAACTGATTGGAGTGTATAGGGTAAGAGTTATTAAGACCAATCAACAAAAATATCGAACCCAAGGGAGAAAGTATGCAAACGAAATTCAAGGATAAGAGTTCTAAATGGCTAGAGTTGCAACAAGCTCTTGAACTAAATCACTACAAATTGCAAGAATTTAAATGGCAAGATTATGCAAACAATTTATCAAACACTTAGAATGCAAGATCAAATATACTAAAATCAATGAGGGAATAGGGTGCAAGGGATAATCTCCATCAAGGAATCCACGATTAACAAGCTATGATTGTATCCAAATGCAAATCAATCAAATTAGAAAGCATAAACCATCATGAAATTAATCACTCCATTAATATCACAATGCCTAATGTGAGTATCCTTAGTTCTTCCCATCTCTCAATGTAGAAGTCCCCAATTCATACAATCATGCAAAATTGAAACCCGATTAACACCTAATCACGTTAGCTCAACTCTCGCCTATTGCTAGGGTGATCAACCATTAATCAAAAGAGACAATTTTTCATGAAGCACAATTAAGAATCACAATTAGGAAACAATCTAATTCAATTGATCACACTTATTAACAATCATAGCATGAGGCAATCACTTCATCCCTAATTTCAATTATCCCAAGCACAAGGCTATTAGCCCATGGTGCTACAAGCAAAAACCATGGCTAGAGAATCTAAGAAAGCAATTGAAAATCTAATCACTACAAGCAATGAATTAAAGAGATCAAAGGTTAAGAACATCACCAATTAAGCTTCAATAGGCAAAAATAAGAATGATTAATCTTGTACAATGCTTCAATTCAACTTCACTTCTTCTCAATTCTCAAGAAGAAACTTCAAATACAATAACCAATCTACTAATCTAATGATCTAAATGTGGAATCTATCTAAATTCTAACAATCTAGTGCAATTACAAGCAAATTCAAGCTACAAAATGTAAAATTCGCTCAAAGGAACTCCTAGAAGCTGCTTTCAACGGCGCTAGAATCAACTCTCCCTCTGTTTTGCCTTCCCATGGCTTAAAAACTGAATTTTTCGGTTTTGGACACTCCTCGAGTCGAGGTTCGAGGCCCTCGAGTCGAGGCCTAAAAGTCGCTAACACGTTTCTTTAAAATTCTCTCCACCTCGAGTCGAGGCCTCGCCCTCGAGTCGAGCTTGCTGCAATTTTCGTCCCCCTCGACTCGAGGCTCCTCCCTCGAGTCGAGCTTGCCAATTTTTTGAAATGATTTCCCTCCGGCATGAACCTCGAGTCGAGGTCTGTGCACCCTCGACTAGAACTCGAGATCGGGAATTTTTATCGAGAAGGGCTCGGGCCCGACCCCCGTTTTCGTCCGTATGTTCGTCTTTTCATTCTAAGAATACCGGTACTCTCGGTTTGGCAAAATTCCACCGATTTACCTGCAAAACGGGCGAAATACATCAAAACCTCTCAAAGTAATACTTTTTAGGCAAAAGAGTGATACTTTTCACATTTAGGCACAAAACTAACACTTTAGCTCACTTTTGCACTAAAAATAGCCCTAAAAACATGTATCAATTCACTCCAATCATACCCCCAAACTTGAATTGTTGCTCGTCCTCGAGCAACGTAGAAACTAAGAACAAAGGAGTGAATTGATTGCAATTATGTCACATGGCACTATAGACGAAATATAAGACAATCGGACTCATCAATGATCACTTGTATCAATGCAACTCTCCACTAGCCATCAAGACAAATCATGCTCAAACAAATGCTCAATCAAATACTCAACACATTGCTCCTTCCATGGAGTGTTTCACTCTTCACTCAAGTGTATCAAGGTTTAAAGCACTCAATCATCAATTCACAAATAAGTACACCATATGCTTGCCACAAGACTTAATCTCAATCAAAATCATTTGTGCTCAATCAAGAATCAAAGAGGTCTTTCTTCTAGGTTGTAATGTAGGCTCTTTGGAAAGGTGGGATATTTATGGATAAGAGTGACTAAGTAGTAGAGACTTGAATGTAAGCTAATCATTTCAATACACATCTCTTCACTTCTCATCAAGCACACTCGTCCTTTTGAACTTCAATGATCATTCCACCGTTCACTTGAACTTTCTCTTTTTAAAGCTCACAAATTGAATTATTTTATTTCATTCACCTTTCTTCACAATTCAACCTTTCACAACCTTTCTTTTCTTTTATGCTTCATTCATCACTTTGCTCATCATCTTCCCACACTTAGCAATCAAATCACCATCATTAGCCAACATTCAAGCGCAACTAAACATAGGACAAGAAAGGCTCATCAAAATAGGCTAAATGGTTTCAATTTCACTTGGCTTGCCAAAGAATATGGATCATAGGCTCAACATGGCTCACTAAGGAAATCAAATGTATTTGGTAGGAAAGTATTTGGCAAAGTAACTCATCATATCAACATGGCCTCTTATCATTTTAATGAAATCACACAAAGATCAATATCAACAAATCTAGTGGCAAGTTCTAGCATACAAATCATGAATGATGCACTCACAAAGGATTAATCAACCGTATAAGATGTACGATTATGAAGGCACAAAACTCACGGGCTTAACTTGAGCAATGAATCAAGAATTTTCAATCACATTCATCTTCACATAATTAATCAAACAACTAGCATCAAGCTACACATCTACTAATGATCATATCAAAATCCAACTAGTCTTACAACTCAAGCACAAATGCTCATGTACATATCCTCAAACATACTCAATATATCAAGATGATACTCAAAAATATGTCAATGAATCCACTATTAAGCTCAAGACAAATGAAGCTCAAACACAATATATCAAGGTAGTCATAGCATCACTTAAATCATTCAACCAAACCATCCAATCATCAAATCATCACAAGTCATCACAAAACATCTTAATCAAAATACGAGTACAATCCACCAACATAAGCATCTAAAACTAAGAAGAGGGAATAAGAAATAGGGGATAGCCCTAGTAGTCGGAAGGTGGTGGTGGAGGATAGCTTGGCCCGAAATTCCACGAGCTCATTTGTTGAAGGAGGGAATACATATCATGTTGCGTCTTCATTGATTCTTCTTGCATCCTCCTTGTCTCTTCATTGAACCTACGTGACTCCTCCATCATTCGGTACATCTCATCTTGACGGGTCGAGACTCTCTATGTGCATCCTCCGACTATTCGCCCACATCTCCTCCGTCGGAACCCACCGTCTCATGAGGCAGAACCCCCTGCCTCGTACTCTCTACTCCTCATCTCATCCTGCCAATACATATTAATCTCCGGTGATACTCTTCTTCCATCTGACAAAGTGCTCTTCTTGCTCCGGCTCCTCGTCATCCTCATCCTCGTCCTCGAGACTCAACCTCCTCAAGCAACATCTGCTCTAATCGCATCTCCATCATCATCGGAAGAATCGGAATCCGACCACGATCGGCGACTGCCCGATCATCATCATCCCCTCATCTCTAAGCACGTCTCCATGCTCCCTTGTGTAGGCATCGATGGCATCGGTGTGACGCTGCGACCACATACGCAGATTGATAGTCACAAAGGCCTCGAGATCCGAAAACGATCGCCAACCTCTTATTAGGAAGAGGAAACCGGCCACCATGATGCCGCCGTAGGCACCACGTCCTCCCGATACGATCTAGCGTCCTCATGCGCCTCATAGTGTCCGTAGTCAAATCTGGACCATCTAGTGCCACAAGGTTATGAGTAGGAATACCAAGGTGCTCACTATCGGAGTAATCATCCCACCAAAATTTATCTTCTTGAACTTAGTGCTCGTGACTCTCTCAAATAAATAGCACGGGTGGCGGCCGCATTAAATCGACTCCATGCAAGAAGCACCACAATACATATAGCTCTTCGAAACCACGGCTCCTCCCTCCGATCTCGCGAATATGGTACTCGCGAGGATCTTCTCTAAGTATCGAACCACCGGTTCCGAATGTGTGTGCTCTTAGATTTCCCGGCACAAACTCGGGTTGACTCGGAGCCCCGAATCGAAATACGCCTCCGTAACCTCTTGGCATTGTACTCCCCTCTAATGTTCAAAAGTGATCTATCGGGGTCGTAGGTGCTCCTAGTAGCTCATTAATCTCATCTAATGTCAATTCATACTCGTTCCCATAAGCTCAAAAGTGATCTTCCGTGCAAACTTGTTCCTCCTAGCCTTGTGGACTTTGACGGTGCATAAGAACTCGAGAGTGAGTCCAAGATAGGTCCGAGGTCTCTTAGCTAGAAAACCTCCCATGCCTACTTGCTCGAACAATCTTGGAATGTCATCTTCAATCCCCATAGAAAGCATGCAATTATGATCTACGAGACGAGTCCCCGACCACCTTCTTGTACAACTCGGCATACAAAATAATGTGCTTTCTCCACTTGTATTCATCCCACTGAATTCCCAATTCAGCGGGCATTCGGTGTGCAAAACGTATCGCCTCTTCTCTCTCTCGGATCTCGGCATCCGAAAAATTGTGGCCATCCACTCCTCTAAACATGACTCACTGCACAAATAATCCCAATAGCACAAATGAGTCCAACAATCAAAAAGCTAGCTCGAAATATCACTCTAAATCATGAACAAGTCAACAACAATTTCCAAGCCCAACAAAATTCCTAATGACTAGGCAATCAATCCTCACAAAATGGTCAATGAGTCAATCAAATCAAATATAATCCATAGAAGTGCTCAACTCATCCTCAACATATACATACTTACTAGAATGGCTTAAGACAATGAAAATCATCATGTAAGCTCACCAAAAATCCTTCAAATATGCTCCACAAATAAATCAACTAATAACAAGCCAACTAGCAAGTAATCGAACACATCATCACAAAACTTTCCTTTCTATCATCCATACTCCACTCAATTTGACCACATATACCACAAATGCACTAGGAATTCCTAAAATATACCAAAATCATCATTCAAGCCAAATTCCACAAATAATTGAGCAAATCATCGTATACAATCCTAAACATGCTCATACATTCATCAATCAACTCAAATATCCTCAACAATAGCTTCAATTTATCAATATCAATCATGCATACCAAGTGCTTGACAAAATGCTCAAATGAGATTTCAATTCAAATAAATTCAAGCACTTTTATCAATACTCAAGCAATAATCAACTACCAATCATGAAATTGAAGACCATGAGATGATGAATTACGTACCTTATTTGAGAAACTTGCCAAAAATCGTTCAAATGCAAAGACCCACTCACTACTCCTCAAAATCCCCAATTTGAATGTCAAAACCCTCAAAATCTACTCTTGATGACAATATGATAACAATATGATGAAACAATGGTGATTGATTGGTGAAAATGGTGTGAAATCGCCGGAAATATGGTAGAGAGGCAAAAGGGAACGTGAACTAGTGGCTACTCCTCGAGTCGTGACATCTGAAAATTAATCTGCGTATTTATAACGGACACCGGCCTCGAGTCGAGGGTCAGGCCTCGACTCGAGGAATCCCACTTTTCCAAAAACCTCGACTCGAGCTCGCTGAATTTTTCAAAATTTTTCTAAGTCTAAGTACCTCGACTCGAGGTCTATGCAAGCTCGACCTCGAGTCGAGACCAGGGCATTTTTGACGAATCTCAAGTCCGACCCGACCCCTAAAACTCCCAAAATAGACCTCTACACGCCTAATGAACCCAAATATGCAAGAAATTACCGTTTTGGTCCCTCGATTTAAGCCGTGTCGCTCATTCGATCGAGGAGACCGGTTTCTCTTCCTTAATGCTCATTTTCACCAACTTTTAAGCTTTCCTTTCTTCCCAAATCCTTGATTCCTTTGCAAATTCGATCCTTTCCAATCCTTGTAGTGAGTATACCTACACATAAGCATCATTAGTCATCCACTCAACATTAATAAGGAATGCACTTCAAAACTAAATACACACACCCCCAAACTTGGATGAGGATATGCATTCAAAAACAAGTATGAAAATGATACACTTATGCAACCCTTAATTGATATAACACTAAAGCACAAAAAGACCAAGTAAGCTCTCCATCAACTAACACCGTCTCCTAGCATGAGCAATTCCTAAGAATCCAAGGCAAAAACCACAAGAAGAACAAAACACAAACACACAAAAACAATAAAATGATGGGTTGCCTCCCATCTAGCGCTAGGTTTAACGTCCTTTGCCGGACGGAACTCTAGGAGTTCATACTTCCCTTTCATCTACAAGAATGTTAGGCACTTCTTTTGGGGTGGAAGGGTCCTTGTGCCTAACCAAAATCTCCCTTGTCATTAGACAACATCCCATTTCATCTTCCACTAAGAGTTTTCCTTCTTCTTTTATCTCCTTCACTTTCAACACCTCTTTGAGTCTTTTTACTCCTAGTAGTCTCATCCAATCCGACTCCTTCCATACTACTTGGTCTCCAACTTCAAAGGTTTCCACCTTCTTCTCAAGCGGTTGCTTCCTTTCTTCTAACACCCCCAAACTTGAGCATTGCTCAAGTTTGGTCACTTCCTTCTCACCTTCTTTTTCAAGCTTCTTATCACCAAAGTCAAGCAAAGTATCAATGACGGCTTCCTCCTTCCTACAATCATCCAAAGAAACACAAGACTTATTAGCCATCACATTACAAGAAGGAATAAAATGCTCCTTAATTAAAGAGTTAGAAGAAGAAGAAGGTAAAGAATCATCCCTATCAATGGAAGAGCATGAATTGATGATCTCTATATAGCCACACTTCTTCTTCTCCATCTTGCTTTGGGCAACTTCTTCCAATGGAGCTCTCGAAAATGTCATCTCTTTTCCATTGTAGCTCAATGTGAGCTCCCTCTCTCAACATCGATAATCGCTTTTCCGTAGCAAGGAAAGGTCGACCAAGTATGATCGGTGCCTCAAGCTCCTCCTTCATGTCAAGAACAATGAAATCAACCGGAAATAGGAACTTGCCAACTCCTACCAATACATCTTCAATGATCCCGTATGGACGAGCAAATGATTGATCCGCCAATTGAAGGTTGATGTTAGTAGGAGTCACCTCTCCTAGCTTCAATTTCTCAAAAATTGCCAAAGGCATGACATTTATACTTGCTCCCAAGTCACACAACCCTTGAATGTTCACATTCTCACCTATCTCGCATGGTATAATGAAGCTCCCCGGATCCTTCTTCTTTTGTGGTAAATCTCTCTCCGATATCTCCTTGCACTCCTCCACGAGCTTAAGTATACCCTTTTCATCCCAACTCCTCCTCTTAGACATAATATCTCTCAAAAACTTATTATAGTGGGGTATTTGTTCAAGGGCATCCATTAGTGGAATTTCAACATGCAAGCTCTTTAAGACTTTCAAAAACTTACCAAACTCCTCCTCTAGCTTTTTCTTCACTACTCTTTGAGGATAGGGAACCGACTTAGCTTTCATAGGCACTCCCCATGCATCTTTCTTGGACTTCTCTTCTTCTTTCTTAGACTCTCTTCTTGCTTGCTCTTCACTTGACTCTTCTTTCTCCACAACCACATTTTCTTCAATAACTTCTTCTTCTTGCACCACTTCTTCTTCAACATTCCCATCTCTAAGCCTCTTTGGACCTTCATAGCTAGTACCACTCCTTAGCTTGATGGCACTACAAAATTCTTTAGGATTAGGCTCGGTAGTAGATGGATACTTTCCTTTGTTTTGAAGGTGGTCCACCGTAGACGAGAGCTTTCCAACCGTAGTAGCAAGTTGCCCTACTTGATGCTCAATCGTCTTGAAACGAGTATCCATTTGTTTCCCTAAATCATCAAGCCTTGAATCATTTGCTTCCAACTTCTTCACAATCAACCCCAAGATCTCCTCCGTAGTTGCCTTTCCTTCATTGTTTGGAGCCTTTGCACCGGATCAAATCCGGGAGGAAATTGAACGGCGGCTCTAGGATTGGCATATAAAAATTTTCGTGTCTCCTCCATGTATTCCCATTGAATGGAGCTTGTGGTTGAGGTTGATAGCTTCCTTGTGGCCTATTTTGGTAAGGCATTTGATAAGGCCTTCCTCCTTGATAGTTCCCTTGATAGCTTCCTCCTTGATAGCCTCCTTGGAATGGAGGCCTACCCATATAACTCACCTCTTCCACCGGCAATGAACTTGGTCCAACATCAACATGAGGAACGGATGGATTAACACTTGCTTGGCTTTGTGACGTCGTAAGAGCTCCCAATCGGTCCATCATAGTCATCATCATACTCTTCATACTCTCTAGCTCATCAACTTGTGACACTCTATGATGTGCTCCTCTATTAACCGACACTTGGAATGAAGTCTTGAGCTATGTTCTCCATAATTTCATTCATTTGCCCCACGGTTTTTGACCAAATCGATCCATTAGCACAAGCATTCAAAAATGACCTATCCCCATCCGTCAACCCATTGCAAAAGTACATAATGGTTTGCTCTTCCGGGAAACCATGTTGAGGGCAATTAATAAGTAACATGCCATACCTCTCCCACGCCTCCGGTATCGTCTCCCCATTCTTTTGTCGGAAATGGGAAATAGCCTCCTTTGCTTGCACGGTCTTTGATGGTGGGTAAAATTTCATCAAGAATTTCTTTGACAACTCCTCCCATGTCCGTGACGGTCCCGGCGGTAATGAATTAAGCCATGCTTTTGCTCTTCCTTTCAATGTAAAGCAAATAGCCTCAACTTCTTGGCATCTTCGGGCACCCCATGGTATTTTGTAGTATCGGCTATCTCAAGAAATTGTGCCATATGTTGATGTGGACACTCATTTTCATCTCTACCCTCAAATTGCTTCTCCCTAAGCATTCTCACCAAAGCGGGACTTATCTCGAAGTTATTGGCATCTATCCTCGGCCTCGCTATCCCATCATAATTCTCCCTAAGTTGTAGTTCAAAGAACTCTCTCAAAGGCCTTCCTTGAGGTGGTGGCTCATTTACATGTTGTGGTTGTGGTTATGGCGGCTCATGGTATCGTGGCTCTTGATTATACGGCATATTGGGATAATATGGTGGAAATTGTTGAGGATGAGGTGGATAGTAGGGATATTGATGAGCTTGAGGTGGATAAGGGTAGGGATTTTGGTAGGGATAATTTTGTGGTGGCATCCCTTGAGGAAAGGGGCCAACTTGAGCATGGTAGTGATTCCCATTACCTCCATTTTCTCCTCCTCCTACTCCTTGTCCATGTACCTCCTCTTCTTGAGGATCACCCACTAATCTCTCCTCATGCCTTTGCTCTTCTCCTTCCATAGCTTCCCTAACTTCTTCTCACACGATTTCTCCGCAATGTAGCCTCAATCTCCGGATTTAGTGGCAAGGGTGGAACACCACTTGATCTTGTTAGCATACACCTACAATGCCACAAATCCAAGAATCAAATTCTCACCAATAAAAACACCAAAAACAAGAATAAAAACAACAAATAGCCACTTCAAACAATCCTCGAATCTCACTTATTGGCGCAAAAACTAACTCCCGGCAACGGCGCCATTTGATTGGAGTGTATAGGGTAAGAGTTATTAAGACCAATCAACAAAAATATCGAACCCAAGGGAGAAAGTATGCAAACGAAATTCAAGGATAAGAGTTCTAAATGGCTAGAGTTGCAACAAGCTCTTGAACTAAATCACTACAAATTGCAAGAATTTAAATGGCAAGATTATGCAAACAATTTATCAAACACTTAGAATGCAAGATCAAATATACTAAAATCAATGAGGGAATAGGGTGCAAGGGATAATCTCCATCAAGGAATCCACGATTAACAAGCTATGATTGTATCCAAATGCAAATCAATCAAATTAGAAAGCATAAACCATCATGAAATTAATCACTCCATTAATATCACAATGCCTAATGTGAGTATCCTTAGTTCTTCCCATCTCTCAATGTAGAAGTCCCCAATTCATACAATCATGCAAAATTGAAACCCGATTAACACCTAATCACGTTAGCTCAACTCTCGCCTATTGCTAGGGTGATCAACCATTAATCAAAAGAGACAATTTTTCATGAAGCACAATTAAGAATCACAATTAGGAAGCAATCTAATTCAATTGATCACACTTATCAACAATCATAGCATGAGGCAATCACTTCATCCCTAATTTCAATTATCCCAAGCACAAGGCTATTAGCCCATGGTGCTACAAGCAAAAACCATGGCTAGAGAATCTAAGAAAGTAATTGAAAATCTAATCACTACAAGCAATGAATTAAAGAGATCAAAGGTTAAGAACATCACCAATTAAGCTTCAATAGGCAAAAATAAGAATGATTAATCTTGTACAATGCTTCAATTCAACTTCACTTCTTCTCAATTCTCAAGCAAACTTCAAATACAATAATCAATCTACTAATCTAATGATCTAAATGTGGAATCTATCTAAATTCTAACAATCTAGTGCAATTACAAGCAAATTCAAGCTACAAAATGTAAAATTCGCTCAAAGGAACTCCTAGAAACCGCTCTCAATCGCTAGAATCAACTCTCCCTCTGTTTTGCCTTCCCATGGCTTAAAAACTGAATTTTTCGGTTTTGGGCACTCCTCGAGTCGAGGTTCAGGCCCTCGAGTCGAGGCCTAAAAGTCGCTAACACGTTTCTTTAAAATTCTCTCCAGCCTCGAGTCGAGGCCTCGCCCTCGAGTCGAGCTTGCTGCAATTTTCGTCCCCCTCGACTCGAGGCTCCTCCCTCGAGTCGAGCTTGCCAATTTTTGAAATGATTTCCCTCCAAAGATGAACCTCGAGTCGAGGTTCAGTGCACCCTCGACTAGAACTCGAGATCGTGGAATTTTTATCGAGAAGGGCTCCGGCCCGACCCCCGCTGGCCCCGTATGTTCGTCTTTTCATTCTAAGAATACCGGTACTCTCGGTTTGGCAAAATTCCACCGATTTACCTGCAAAACGGCGAAATACATCAAAACCTCTCAAAGTAATACTTTTAGGCAAAAGAGTGATACTTTTCACATTTAGGCACAAAACTAACACTTTAGCTCACTTTTTGCACTAAAAATAGCCCTAAAAACATGTATCAATTCACTCCAATCATAAACCCACTACGAAATCCATGGTAATGTGCTCCCACTTCCATTCTCGGGAATTTCAAGAGGCTTAAGCAGCCACGACGGTCGTTGGTGCTCGGCTTTAACTTGTGGCATACTAAGCATCGCTCCACAAATGCTCCAATGCTACCCTTCATGTTCCTCCACCAACATAGTCCTTAAATCTCGGTACATCTTAGTTCCTCCGGGATGAGCCGTATACGGTGTACAATGAGCTTCTTCTAGAATTTCTCTTCTCAAAATTTCATCTTTGGGTACACACAATCGCCCTCAAACATGAGAGCACCATCGGATGCTACCATGAAGCCTTTACCATCCCCATCTAGTGCTCGCTTCCTCATCTTGTTCAAGAATCCATCCTTGTCTTGTGCTTCTCTAACTCTGTCTCGTAACAAAGGTTGAATCACCATAGCTGCCACAATCGCCTCAACATTCCTTGGCGATCCCACTACTTCTATCCGTAGATTGGCAAAATCCCTTACTAATTCCCCTTGCTGTGTCAAAAAGCATGTCAACTCTCCTCTATCCTTACGACTTAACGCATCCGCCACCACATTGGCCTTACCCGGATGGTAGTGAATGGTGCGGTCGTAATCCTTCACTAGTTCCAACCACCTTCGTTGCCTCATATTCAACTCTTTTTGCGTGAAGAAATATTTTAGACTTTTATGGTCTGTATAAATCTCACACCTTGCCCCATAAAGATAATGCCTCCAAATCTTCAGAGCGTGAACTACCGCCGCAAGCTCCAAATCGTGAGTAGGGTAGTTCATCTCATGATTCTTCAATTGTCTCGAGGCATAAGCAATCACCTTGCCATCTTTGCATCAAAACACATCCTAGACCTTGCTTTGACGCATCATCAGAATTACAAAACTTCCAGATGTATCCGGAATTGTCAAAACAATTTGAAACTAATCTCATCTTCAATTCTTGGAAGCTCTCCTCACCTTTGGCTCGTTGATCGCTTGTATTTTAGCACTAAGTATTTACGACCAAACAAATATCGAACCCAAGGGACTAGGAGAACAGCGAAGCCTCAAAAACATATGTTTCCATAGAATTATAGTGGCTATCCGGATGCTAACACTTAAATCATCAATGAAACAAACAAGAGCAAGCAAATAACAAAAGAAACAAATCAAACTCTAACGAGTGCAAGAAGTGTGTGAAACGATCGCTCGGGTGTCTTCCTTACACAATCCTTCGGGTATCACATGAATCGATCACAAATCAAGGCATGGAAATGGCAAAAGCTAAGAGCGATCACGTAATTTCTAGCAAGCTAGCTCCTAGGACCGTTGATCACCTAAACACGTTCACAATCGGGTACTAATGTCTAGGGTCGTCCCTTCACCACACACCTAGGCATGCAATGTCCACTAATTGGGGAATCTAGCAACTCATTCACCTCTCGGTGCAATCAATTACGATCAAAATCATCAAAATCAATCAATTAGTTCACTCAATCCTATCCTAAGCATACCCAACTCTCGTTGTAATACACTAATTCAACGAATCAAGCTAATGAAATCAATTAATCAAGAGATCATCACAAAGCCCACTAGTAGAAGCATTAAGACCACAACACATGCCAATCAAAGTGATTAATTCAAGATCAACTCCAAAATCATGTGTAATTCCAACACCCAAGCAATCATGAGAGTTAGCCCATGGCTAAGTTGATCAACAAAATAGAAATCAAAGCAATATAAACATTACCCATGAATAACTAGATGAAAGCAATAAATTGGGAGATATCACCTTAATTGAATGGATGAAAACTTGCAAAAGATCCTTACAATAGTTGATTCCTTGCTTGAATTGAAGAACTAAACTAAGATAAGCAATGGGTAAACTTAATCTAATCAGAAATTAAAGCTATCTATCTATGAAATTGAAGAACAAGGAAAGGGAAAAATGGAATTCAATGTTTCTAATCAAAGCTAATTTAAGCTAAGTGTGGAATTGTGTTCCCAAAATGAGTTCCTCCTTCTTCAATTCAGAAAATTGGGCTTTTATAGCGGGGGCTCGAGTGAAAAGGCTGAAATTGCAAGTGAGTCCCTTGAAAAATTAAGTTCGCAAAATCGCTCCGAGAAGCCTGTCTCGACTCGAGACATTTGCACGACTCGAGTCGAGACAGTTGACTCTGTTTGTCTCGAGCTTCCTAGCCGTCTCGACTCGAGTTGACCATCTGTCTCGACTCGAGACGCCACTCGAGGCAGGGGGTCGAGACACCACTCGAGACGTGGCAGCTTGCTCACGTAAATCCCCTTACGCCTCGACTCGAGTCATGAGCCTGTCTCGACTCGAGACGCCACTCGAGACCCGACTCGAGACGCAGCTCGAGACATACTCTGCAGCCGGTCCTTTGATTTTCGATCTTCTATATCTTGAGCATCCGACCTCCGATTGCTTCGATTCTTTTTGCGTTGTGACCCTCTCTTCAGTGTCTTTCTGAATCTTCACTTGAACCTTAGATTCACTGAGAAATGAACACGGGGTGGGCTCGTTTCTTGGACTATCAGCTCAAATCAAACTCAATTTGGTGGAAGGCTTGTCCTTTGCACAAAATATGAACAAAAACCTACAAAACAAACATACTACCTTCCACAACTCGTTAAGCTCACAATTATAAGGATTAGGGTGATAATGCTCATAAAATATATCAAAATATGCAATTAATCCACAATAAAATCATGCAATAATTCACCCTAATCAAAATCCCCAAACTTAAGGTGTTGCTCGTCCCCGAGCAACGAAAGAAAATAAGCATAAAGGGTAAATTGATTGCAACTATGTCACATGGCACAAAGAATGAATTGCGGACAATCAAACTCAATAGTGAACACAAGTTTTCAATGTTACTATCACTAATATTCAAAAATGTCTTGCTTAGACAAGATGCAATTTCAAATGCTTTCTCAATGCTCCTTCCAAGGAGTGTATCTCTCATCACACATGTGTATAAGGGCAATTAGGCACTCAACCATCAAATCACAACCACGCACACCATATGCTTGCCACAAGACTCAATTTCAATTATTCCTTTTGTGTGTCAACTATAAATCAAAAAGGTCTTTTCAAGAGGTTGTAATGAAGGCTCTTTGGATTAGGTGGGTGAATTTGGAAGTAGTGACTCAATGTTAGTAGAGCAATAAGAGTTGATTAAACAACACAATCCAATACACTTTCAATTCAATTCATCAACCATCACTCATTCTTTTGCTTTTTCATTGTTTTCACATAACATTCCCCACCAACACCTTTAAGACTTTCTTTTGCACAATCAAGCTCAAATTGAATTTTCTTATCATTTTTTTATTTTTCCACTATTCAATTTTTTCTTTTCAACATCTTTTCTTTTCTTTCTTCTCTTCATCTCATTACACTTATCCCAAACATACCACCACACTTTCTCATTTTCACTCCACCATTCTTTTGCCAACATTCATGCTCTACTAAACATATGGAAACAAAGGCTCATAAAGATAAGCAAAATGGCTTAATTTCACAAGCTTGCCAAAGAATAAGGCTTTAAGGCACAAATTGGCTTACTAGGGAAATTAATGTCATTGGTGGGGTAAAATTTGGCTAAGTAGCTTAACAAACCAAACATGGCCTCAAATCATCTTCATAGATCAACACAAAATTCAACTTCAACCAAGTCCATAGGCAAGTTCTAGCATGCACAATCGCAAATGATGCACTCAACAAGGAAACAAACCGTTTTTATGTACGATTCAAGAGGTTCAAAAGCTCACGGGCTTAAAAATGAGCAAAGAGAATAAGCATTCTACATCACACTCATCATCACAAGCAATTTCTCATGCTAGAATCAAGCAACAAATCAACTCAATATCACATCACAAGTTCACCATGTCCAACAATCACAACGAATATGCCACGTACATACCTCCAAGCATAACACCTTTCACAAATTCTCATCAAATAAACTCAAAGATATGAGTGAAATCCACACATAAGCTCACAAATTCACAAAAATTTCACATAATTTTCTCATTACAAATGAGAGGCAAGTTGGTGCAACGAAAATCGCTAAACTAACACACCCCCAAACTTTTTCATTGCCTAGCAATTAAAAGTTTGGCAAGATAGTTAGCTATTGAGTTGCACACAACTACCCACTACTACGAAATAAAAGCACATCACCAAAACCATATACAAGTATAATAATCATGTAAGCTCAACAATGAAGTGCGCGGTGCAAATGGAAAAGCATGAAAGAGGCACACCTCCCCAAACTTGGACAAGTCCAAGTCTAAAGAAGGTGTTGTACCTTAAGATCTTCAAGTACCCTCTCCTCTTCAAGCTTGCAAACCTCACCAAGCCTCATATGCACAACCTCGACTTCCTAACAAGAAAACACAACACACTTATTGAAAGCAACGAAACAAAAACAACAAACGGAAAAAAAAGCGATGGGTTGCCTCCCATCCAGCGCTATTTTTAACGTCCTATGCCGGACGGAACTCAATGAGTTCATACTTCCCTTTTAGTTATTATATTAGGCACCTCCTTCGGGATAGGAGAATGCACAAGCTTCACGAATGCTTCCTTGGTAAAGAGTAGACCACCCCATTTGTCTTCAAGTTCAAGATTTTCTCCAAGGTGCACTTTCTTCACGGTCATTGTCCCATTCTTCTTGAGTTTTCCTCATCAAGCACTCCCTTCAACTTTGATTTGCTCCACACCACTTTGTCTCCAACTTCAAATCCTATCTCCTTCTTTAGCTCTTTTGACCTCTTTCTCCCCTCTAACTCCCCCAAACTTGCAAATTGCTCAAATTTGGGAATTTGCTCAAATTTCTCTTTCTTCTTCTCTCTAACTCCGGGATCTTTCAACGGTGACTTAAGAAGCTTCTCCTTCATTTCCCCGTATCTTCTTTTCTCAAAGAAGTGGATATTTGGATCGAATGACATTCCTTGTTGCTTGGAGCATCCTTCATGGAATCATATATAGAAAATGTGATCTCTTCACTATTGAAACTCAACTTGAGCTCTCCGTTCTCCACATTTATAATGGCTTTCCCGGTTGCAAGAAACGGTCTTCCAAGGATTAGTGGCACCTCTTCATCTTCCTTCATGTCTAAGATAACGAAATCAACCGGGAATATGAACTTATCGACCTTCACTAGCACATCTTCAATGATCCCCTTAGGATAAGTGACCGATCTATCCGCCAATTGAAGGTTAATGGATGTAGGTTTCACCTCTCCTAACCCCAAACGGTTGAATATAGAGAGAGGCATCAAGTTTATGCTTGCCCCCAAATCACAAAGTGCATTCATCTTCGCACTCCCACCAATTTCACAAGGAATAGTAAAGCTTCCGGGGTCCTTGAGCTTCTTTGGAAGATTTCGTTTAAGAATAGCATTGCACTCCTCGGTCAAGTTGACCGTCCCATTATCAATGAACTTCCTCTTTTTCGACATGAGCTCCTTCAAGAACTTCAAGTAATGTGGCATTTGCTCAAGAGCATCCAATAATGGAATGTTGATTTGAAGTTTGTTGAAGACTTCAAGGAATTTAGAAAATTTTTCCTCAAGTTTTTCTTCATAAATCTCTTTGGGAAGGGAGGTGGGATAGGTGTCTTGGGCACTCCCCAACGGTCACAAGGTATATGATCTTCTTTCTCCCTCAATTCCTTGGCTATCTTCCACTTAGGAACTCGGGTTGACTCCTTCACCTCTTTCAAGCACCTTTCCTTGCTTCTTTGACATTGCTTCTTCCATCTCTCTTTTTCATTTTCCAAATCCTTCATCATTCCCTTTTCCTCTTCATCTTCATTCATTCTCTCGAACTCGTCCTCCACTTCTTCCTCCATTGCCTCATCTTCACCAACCTCTTCTTTTCTCTTTAGAATCACCACTCTCACGCTCATCATCTTTTGGCATAGAAGGTCCATTATACTCGTACCACTCCTCAATCGAATAGCATTGCAATGCTCTCGTAGGTTTACCTCGGTATTTGAAGGAAACTTCCCCTTATTTTGCAAATTCCCCAAAGTGGTGGCTAATCGACCCATTTGGAATTCAAGAGTCTTAAGTTGGTTTCCATGTTGGGCAATTTGACTCCCAAATAAGCTTTCCATCTTGTCAAGCCTTGCTTCAAACTTAGCATCTTTCTCTTCCGTCTTCTTGATCAATAAGGCTAACAACTCATCCGTCGAAGGTTTGCCCTCACCATTTGGTGGCTTGGCACCCGGATCGAATCCTGGGAAATTGAACGGCGGCCTTCGGATTTGCATATGAAAAATTGTCATTCTTACGAACATTTGAGTTATAGGAGTTGTTACCTTGAGTAAATTGACCTCCTTGTTGATAAGAAGATGAAACTCCTTGTTGATACGGGGTCGGAATTGCCCTTGATTGAATTGCTTTCCTCCTTGGTAGCCTTGTTGATATCCTCCTTGAGGTTGCCTTCCCATATAATTTACATCTTCACATGACCCAACTTGATTAAGAGTTTGCCCTTCTTGCATCATTGGAAGAGGAGTGACATCCCTTTGTTGATTGGCGGTAAGTGAGCTTACCTTATCAATAAGCGTCATCATCATAGACTTCATTAAGTCTCCTTGCTCCACATTGGCTACTCTTTGATTGGGGCCATGATTGGTGTTCCATTGGGAAGCATTGTTGGCTACACCATCTAAAATCTCAATGGTTTCTTGTGAGGTCAAGAATAAGAAGTCCCCCTTAGCACATGCATTCAAATGTAGTTGAGATGCTTCATCCACTCCACAATAAAAGAAGCATATGGTTTGCTCCTCCGGAAAGCCGTGTTGGGGACACGAAATCAACAAATTGTTGAAACGTTCCCATGCATCCTTGATACTCTCCTTTGGCTTTTGTTTGAAACCGGCAATCTCATTCCTTGCTTGGACGGTTCGAGAAGGAGGATAGAATTTAAGCAAAAACTTTTGACTTATCTCCTCCCACGTCACGCACGCGCTCCCGGTGGTAAGGTTTTGCTAAGCCATTGCTTGGCCTTTCCCGTGAGGGTGAATGCAAACATTCTCAATTTCTTTGCGTCTTCGGTCACTCCATTGAACTTCATAGTATCCGCTAGCTCCAAGAATCTATCCAAATGTTTGTGAGGATCATCTATCCCATCTCTTCCCTCAAATTGATTCTCCATGAGAAGCTTGATCATAGCCGGTGCGATCTCGAAATTGTTAGCTTGGATATTCGGCCTAGCTATCCCATCGTAATACTCCGTAGATGAGGCTCAAAATAGGCACGAATGGGTCTACCTTCCCTTTGAGGTGGGGGATTTTGTGGGTTTTGATTGTTATGCAAGGGTGGTGGTGGAGGATTGTATGGATCAATGTAATTTTGGTCTTGATATGGAGGATATGGTGGATATGGAGGTGGGTATGGATATGGATTTTGGCCTTGAATTGGAGGTGGTGGATATGGATATGGGTATGGGTAAGGGTAAGGATAAGGATTTTGGGGATTTGGTGGATTTTGATGCACCATCTCTTCTCTTTGAGGTTGGGCACCTCTCAATTCCACTTGGATGCCTTGAATATTGATCTCCCTTCTCCTCCTTCATGAGCAACCCTCTCTCCATGGGGGTGGATCTCCTTCCATTTCTCTATCAAAAGTCCTACGATTCCTCCTCCGATTCCTTCTTCTTGTTAGAGCTTCGTTATCAATTTTCACAATTCGAACAAACACCTACCAAAAAGAGACCAAATATCAAATTCTTAAAACAAAAACAACAAAACAACAAAAATAAATGCCACTAGTAACTCCACTCAACTAGAACTCAAGTTCCACCTAAGTGTCCTCAACTAGTCCCGGCAACGGCGCCATTTTGATCGCTTGTATTTTAGCACTAAGTATTTACGACCAAACAAATATCGAACACAAGGGACTAGGAGAACAGTGAAGCCTCAAAAACATATGTTTCCATAGAATTATAGTGGCTATCCGGATGCTAACACTTAAATCATCAATGAAACAAACAAGAGCAAGCAAATAACAAAAGAAACAAATCAAACTCTAACGAGTGCAAGAAGTGTGTGAAACGATCGCTCGGGTGTCTTCCTTACACAATCCTTCGGGTATCACATGAATCGATCACAAATCAAGGCATGGAAATGGCAAAAGCTAAGAGCGATCACGTAATTTCTAGCAAGCTAGCTCCTAGGACCGTTGATCACCTAAACACGTTCACAATCGGGTACTAATGTCTAGGGTCGCCCCTTCACCACACACCTAGGCATGCAATGTCCACTAATTGGGGAATCTAGCAACTCATTCACCTCTCGGTGCAATCAATTACGATCAAAATCATCAAAATCAATCAATTAGTTCACTCAATCCTATCCTAAGCATACCCAACTCTCGTTGTAATACACTAATTCAACGAATCAAGCTAATGAAATCAATTAATCAAGAGATCATCACAAAGCCCACTAGTAGAAGCATTAAGACCACAACACATGCCAATCAAAGTGATTAATTCAAGATCAACTCCAAAATCATGTGTAATTCCAACACCCAAGCAATCATGAGAGTTAGCCCATGGCTAAGTTGATCAACAAAATAGAAATCAAAGCAATATAAACATTACCCATGAATAACTAGATGAAAGCAATAAATTGGGAGATATCACCTTAATTGAATGGATGAAAACTTGCAAAAGATCCTTACAATAGTTGATTCCTTGCTTGAATTGAAGAACTAAACTAAGATAAGCAATGGGTAAACTTAATCTAATCAGAAATTAAAGCTATCTATCTATGAAATTGAAGAACAAGGAAAGGGAAAAATGGAATTCAATGTTTCTAATCAAAGCTAATTTAAGCTAAGTGTGGAATTGTGTTCCCAAAATGAGTTCCTCCTTCTTCAATTCAGAAAATTGGGCTTTTATAGCAGGGGCTCGAGTGAAAAGGCTGAAATTGCAAGTGAGTCCCTTGAAAAATTAAGTTCTGCAAAAACTGCTCGAGAAGCCTTGTCTCGACTCGAGACATTTGCACGACTCGAGTCGAGACAGCTTGACTCTGTTTGTCTCGAGCTTCCTAGCCGCCTCGACTCGAGTTGACCATCCGTCTCGACTCGAGACGCCACTCGAGACAGGGTCGAGACACCACTCGAGACGTGGCAGCTTGCTCACGTAAATCCCCACGCCTCGACTCGGAGTCATGAGCCTGTCTCGACTCGAGACGCCACTCAAGACTCCGACTCGAGACGCAGCTCGAGACATACTGCAGCCCGGTCCTTTGATTTTCGATCTTCTATATCTTGAGCATCCGACCTCCGATTGCTTCGATTCTTTTTGCGTTGTGACCCTCTCTTCAGTGTCTTTCTGAATCTTCACTTGAACCTTAGATTCACTGAGAAATGAACACGGGGTGGGCTCGTTTCTTGGACTATCAGCTCAAATCAAACTCAATTTGGTGGAAGGCTTGTCCTTTGCACAAAATATGAACAAAAACCTACAAAACAAACATACTACCTTCCACAATCTGTTAAGCTCACAATTATAAGGATTAGGGTGATAATGCTCATAAAATATATCAAAATATGCAATTAATCCACAATAAAATCATGCAATAATTCACCCTAATCACTCGTCCACTCAAACTTTTCCCCTTTTCTCGTTAGACGGGTCATTGGTGAAGAAATCTTTGAAAATCCTTCAATGAACCTTCTATAGTATCCGCCAAGCCCAAAAAGCTGCGAACTTCATTAACATTGGTAGGCGTCTTCCAATCATTAATCGCCTCAACTTTAGCCGGGTCGACCTCTATCCTCGAGCGGTGACAACATGTCCAAGGAACACAACCCGATCAAGCCAAAACTCGCACTTCTTGAATCTTCGCATACAACTTCTCCTTGCGAAGTACCTCTAGTATTATGCTCAAGTGCTCCTCGTGTTGCTTGTTGTTCTTTGAGTAGATCAATATGTCATCGATAAACACAATGACAAACTGATCCAAGAACGGGTGGAAGACTCGGTTCATCGGATCCATGAATCTGCGGGAGCGTTGCTCAACCCAAAAGGCATTACGCGTGAACTCATAATGCCCATATCGAGTCCTAAATGCCGTCTTCGGTATATCACTATCCTTGATTTTCAATCGGTGATAACCCGATCGCAAGTCTATCTTAGAAAAGACGCTGCTCCTTTTAGCCGATCAAATAAATCTTCGATCCTCGGCGGTGGGTACTTATTCTTAATAGTTAATCGATTCAACTCCCTATAGTCGATGCACATCCTCATCGTCCCATCCTTCTTCTTCACAAATAAGACAGGTGCTCCCCAAGGAGAGACACTTGGTCGAATGAATTTCTTGTCCAACAGCTCTTGTAATCGTACCTTGAGCTCTTCCAACTCTTTCGGTGCCATTCGATATGGTGCCTTTGATGTGGGTGCTGATCCCGGCAATAAATCTATCGTGAACTCCACTTGTCTTTTGGGTGGGATACCGGGTAAATCCTCCGGAAAAACATCTTGAAAATCTCGAACCACCGGAACATCTTCAATCTTCGTTTCACTAGTAGGGGTTCCCATCACATTGACCAAATACCCTTGATTTGCCGCTTCGTAGCATCTTTAGGGCCTTCATAGCTGTTATGATAAGGCTCTTAGCTCCCGTCCTTGATCCAAAGTAAACCAATTCCTCTCCACTTGGTAGCTTTAACACCACTTCCCTCTTTCCACATCAATGCTAGCATGATATTTGGACAACCAATCCATGCCAAAGATTACATCAAAGTGACTCATTTCTATGACATATAAGTTAGCATCTAAGTTTCTACCATGATTTCTAAATTCACATCCTTAGCTACTCTATCTGTGACCCTTTGTTTGACCCGAGGGTATACTAACATCAAGTGCTTCGACTTTGTTGGTTTCTTTACAACCAACCTTAGCACAACACTTTGTGGATATAAAAGAATGCGTCGCACCCGTATCAAACAAAGCTAGAACGAACTTTATTTAATGTCAACATACTGTCATGGTATCGGGGTGTTCTTGACCTCCATCCTCATGACCGGACATAGAGTAAACTCGTGCTTTGCCTTTAGGAGCTGGATTCGACCTCCGAAGTTAGAGACAGAATGGGCTGTATGGCCCGGCCGACGGCACCTGAAGCACTTCCCTTGTCCCGCAAGACACTCTCCTCCGTGATTCTTCCCAAGGTTGGCGCAAGTGGGTTTGATTGGTTGAGCATTAGCACCCGTGGCTCCTCGAAACTTTCCTTGCTTATTCGACTCTGGTTGTTGTTTTGGTTATGACCGTCCCATCTCCTCTTTCCCAAAAGGTTTGTTGGTTTCAATTCACTTTCTCGGTCTGCTGGCTTGCAGCAATTTCACCGGCTCTCCTCACCAAGTCACCTGAAAGGCATGTCTCCATGACCCGCTAGGATGCTCCGTATCTCCGGTCTTAACCCCTTCTTGAATTTCCGAGGCTTTCTTACGTTCAAGATCCACCATATGGTATGCAAACGAGACATGTTGCTGAATTGTCTCTCGTACTCTTCCACAATCAGTTTCCTTGTTGGAAGTTGAAGAATCGGGACTCCATCTCCTCCCGATAGGTGTCTGGAAAGAATCTCTCCATAACGATTTCCTTGAATTCATCCCACGTCGGTGCATCTCTTGCTTCTTCCTTCTCGATCTCCAAAGTAGCCTTCCCACCAATGGTCGCATCCTCCACCAATTGAAATTCAGCACAAGCTACACGTTGCCGAGACGTGCATCTAACGAGACGAAAGATACATTCCAACGCTCAAAACCATTCTTCAACACTAGCGAGGTCCATCGCGTCCGTTAAAGGTGGGTGGCTTGTAACGACGGAATTGTTCCACGACATTAGCATTATCTTGGAAGTCTCCTTGAGTAGTCGGGTTAGGAACATCGGCTTGGTTGCGTGCGTTACCTCGGCGAGCCATAACCTAAGATATTTTGTTACTGTGCTAAGTAAAATGCTACGTTTCACGCATTACACACTAGAGACCTCTAAATATGGAGAAGACTATTGTAATCAAGTAATAATAAGGTTTCAACTAGCATACCACATAGAGTTCATTTAAGCATGCCAATTTATGCATCAAGACATCACATAACTCGCATATATTAAAACATAAAATTTTGTACCTTATAAGCTGAAGCGGTGAGGCGATGATGGGCGACATATGCTCGAACATTTATAAATAAACTTTTTTTCTTCCGTTAATAAAATGCACTTAAAATAATTTTGACACTTAAATTTTGAACAAGTCTACAAGAACGTAGACTGCTCACGATACCACACCGTGACGCCCTAATTTTTAAAGACTTAAATTTTAAATAAGTAATAGAAATTAAGAGATTTGAGGCGTCAAATTTAATTTTGAAATAAAACAACGATAAATTTTATATGAAAGAGTTAACGTCTAATTTTTCAAAAGTGAAATAATGTTACGGCGGAAACGTAAACATTTAAATAATTTCTAGGAAAAACATAAATTCCTAAGTTCAACATAAATTCATTAGTTAAATAAATAGTAAAAGTAAAAGCATGAGCATGATGTCCCTCACATCACTCCTCGCCGTCCAGCTCATTACCTCAGAAATGGGTTTATTGGGGGTGAGTATGCAAGCACACTCCGTGGAGATAAAATTTATTCAAAATTTAATACACAAGTAAAAACATGATAATCAACTAAAATCAAATAAATTCACATGAACTTTGCCAATAATAAACTTTGCCAATTTTGCCATTGATACTTTGCCACTTTGCCATTGATACTTTGCCACTTTGCCAATAATACTTTGCCAACATAGAAATGGAGTTGTGAGCCTTCCCAAAGCCATTTAAAGACTGCTGGTATTCTCACACGTAGAATGGAGCACGGAGGGTTAAACCCGAAGATCCGTCGATCCCGGACCACATTAGGGCCCCTGGCTATTAGACTTTGCCATTGAGCACGGCGGGATACACCCAAGACCCGTCACCCCGGACCTCATAAGGGCCCCTGCTATTAGAATAACATGGAATAATAAAATTTCAAGCGAGATAATCACATAATTTACGTAGGCATTAAACATTGAATAAAAACATGCAATACTCTACGATACCACCGTAGAGCTTAGAGCAATTAAATCCCCACCTTAATTGATCACCGTAGGAGTGTAACAAAATAGCCTCGTAAAATTTAGCCTTCGTAACTTTCGTCACCTAGCATAATAATTATTTATATTTAATTAGCACATATCCTAATCAAATTTTCAAGAGGACTAATGATTTTAGTTATATATTTATTATAAATTTGAGGATCAAAAGCAAGATCTTAAATAATTTTTGGACTTAATTATAAGAAATCACAAATTAATTTGGGATAATCTAAATCCCCAAATTAAACCCTAATTCTCAAATGGTACAACAACTAAATTTATATTAATAATAGTGAGGCAAGAATTACTTGCATAATTAATCATATAATTATAATTCTTAATTTAATAGAATAAAATAAAGTAATATTAAGAGAATAAAATAAATAAAGTAAATATATAAAAAAAAATGCACCGATAACTCACGCACACTATCATCACACACTCAAAATTACACACACACATATTGTACACACACAAAACTCACGCCACACACAACACACTCAAGACACACCGCACCTACACCAATCTTGCACACACACACACACACAATTACTCACACACACCACACAGTGCGCACACACACGCACAATACACACAAACACAACACACACACTGTACAACGCACACACACACCCATATATATATATATATATATATATATATATTATGTATAAAATATTTGATATTTTTATATACATCAAATTAAACATGGAGATATGAAAAGAATTAATAGAGAGATAATATTGATCATATTAATTGATTAAGTACAAAGAATTGAAAAGAATTTTGGTAGAATGAAAATACCGTTATTCTTGAGAAAGGAAAAAGTTCTTGCCGTCTTGAGAAATATGAGAATTATTTGGGTGCGTATGATTTTCTAGGTTAAAACTCTTATAAATAAGTATTAGGAATGGGCTTGGGCTTGAGTGAGATAAGGACTAATAAATATTATAATCTAATTGGGAGATAAGAATTGAAATTTAAATTTAAATTAGAATTTAAAAATTGAGGGTGAAATTGAATTAGGGATTTAAAAGATTAATAGGAATAACTAATAAAATAAAATAAAAATTACATTAAATATATATTATATATTATATAATTATGGGTATTACACTTTACGTTAGAGCAACAACAGATTCAATGCCATTAACCCACCATGAGCACCTCGGCTTTTGCTTATCCTGCGCATCCCCCTTGACATGCGGTTTCGATCCGAGAGCGACCCTCCCTCCTCTCTCACTGTCTCTCTCCGTGGATCTCGCACACGGAACCGAGGCAAAGGCGGCGTCGGAACCAGATTTACGCGAAGCGGTGGCCGTTGAGCGGCGCCGTCGAGCAACGCCGTCGCCGCGGCAGATCCGATCGCGGTGGTCGATCTATGGCAGATCATGCTACCGATCTTGTCGCCTGGGCCCGCCGCTGAGTAAGTGATCGGTAGTGGTAGAGAGAGATGAGCAGCGGTGGCCGTCCATCAGGCGCCGCCGTTGATGTGGTCAGCTTCTCTTTCTGGGTATAGAGAGAGAAGTTTAGTGAGACACCGTATTTTGCGAATGAATAGAATAAGAAACCCTAATACCCTAATAAATGATATTTTGAGTGGTGTGAGGTGTGAGGGCAAAATTGGTATTGAAAAAAGTTGACTTGTACCTAATTGTATTTTGACTTTTGAGTTGTATTGGGTAGTAATAAAATTTAAAAGATGGTATCTAAGAGTAATAAGTTCTATTTTCAATCATCCAAATTTTACTTTTGAAACTCACCTTTGTCAATTTTCAAATTGTCTCACAATTTCCGCATCTTTAAAGTCAACAACCAATCTTTTCTCCCTTAAATATGTAGGTACAAAAATAATTAGGTTCAATTTTCCTAGGACATTGTAAATTGGTTTTTTTTTTTTCATTTTCTTAATTAAAATTATTTTTAACTAAAATATTGAATACACATAAATATGAAATATTAGATAACATATTACAACATTTTGGAATGATTATTAAATATTTTATTTGTGTAGAGTATTATGAAATATTAGAAGTCATTCTCATTTATTAAATTAAAATAATCCCCACCATTCATTCATGATTTGAACTTGTATAAATAGAAGTAAATATTTCATTAGTAAATCATCCAAAAAGTAATCAAATATCTCATAAAACTATTATTATTCAAAAATCTCAAAGTAATTAGATTTTTTATTTTATAATTTATAAAATTTTTAATATTATTTTCAAAATATAATATTTATAATAACTTTAATGTATAATTACTGTTATGAAAATTTACTATTATTGTTACATTTACTTATAATAAAATATGCGTCTATTCATATGAGTGTTATTTATATTTTTGAGTGGGCAAATGAAAAGTCATTAATATGATGTAAATGTGTATTCCTTATATGGCAAAAACTTGTATGAGACCGTCTCATGCATGAGATCGAATCACTTTTTAATAAATTGTTATCACTTTTTAAAAAAGTGATACAAATTAGTATAAAAGTGATAACAAATTAAAAAATGATAACAATTTATGAAAAGTGATAACAATTTATGAAAAAGTGATAACAAATTATGAAAAAGTGATAATAATTTATTAAAAGTGACTCGCGTCTCATGTCATGCATGAGACGGTCTCTACACAAGAGTGCCTCAGTATTATATATAAAGCTGTCTCGAATCGCAGTTTTCAATTCCAAAACGGTGAGTAGCTTTTATATGACAATTTGATTCAAGAATATCGAAACGAAAAGCAGGTCACGTGAGATGCTAATCTTATTATAACAAAATTCTGATCCAATCACTTGTTTGAATAATCGGACAGAAAAGCAGAGTGTCCGAATGAATGAATTGAATGGTGGCATGAATGGACTGGAAGAGGGAGTCCTGAAGGATAGGTTCAATAGGCTTTTTAATTTATCTTTAGACAAGGAGGCAAAGTTAAGTGAGATGGGAGAGTGGAGGGATGGAGAGTGGGTTTGGAATTGGAGATGGAGGAGAGAGTTGAGGGAGAGAGAAATTTCTATGCTAAATAACCTTTTGTCGATATTGTTGTCTTATATTCCAAAACAGGAAAGAAGGACGAATGGAGATGGAGGACGGAGAAGAGCGAGATTTATACAACCTATGCGGAGATCTTGAGGAAAAAAGAGGATGGACTAGAAGAGAGGGAGGAATACAAGTTGATTTGGAATAAGATGGTGGTGCCAAAGGCTCGCATTCACGCTTGGAGAGTTATCCTGGAAAGAGTGCCGACTAAAACAAAATTGCAAGGTAGGGGTTGTCTTCCGCAAAATGTGGACGTTAATTGTCCTTTTTGTGGTGAGGCTCCGGAATCGGTTAGGCATGTGATGTTTGAATATTGTTTTGCTCATAAGGTGTGGATGGAGGTTGTTAAGTGGATGGGAGTGTCTACGGTGTTGTCATCTAATCCCTCTATAAGTCTTTGTCATTTTAGTAGACTTATTAAAGGGAGGCGAGGAAAATCATTTGGGGTGTGCGTTTGGGAGTGTGTTGTGTGGCTGTTATGGAGAACGAGGAATGAAAGGGTTTTTCGTGGAGTGGAGAAATCAATGGAGGACTTGGTGATGGAGATTAAAGCAAACCTGTGGAGTTGGATTCATCATAGGCTGCAAAAAGATTTCACCGGGAGATATAGAGAATGGAGCGGTAATCCAATGAATTTTGTTAGACAGATTTAGGAGTCTGCTGGGAGCCATGTTTAGTTTTATTGTTGCTTCTTGTTTAATGTAGTGGTGGACGGTTCTGCTGGGAGTTCTGCTGAATGGAGTATAAGCCCTTCTGTGTGGCTGAATACAAAAGATAGGAGATTTGCTAGATTTTTTCTTCAGTGCGTTTTGATGATGTATAGTTGGCTTTTTGTTATTGATTCTAAGGCATACCTCTTGCTTGTAAGTTTTCTTTATTTTAATAAAATTTTTCCCCGATCAAAAAAGAAAAATAGAGTCTAATAATTAAACGGAGAAGTAGATCATTGTAAATAACAGAGTCTAATAATTGGACAGAGAAGCGGATCGCCGTGAATAATCGAGAAAAGATCACGTGAATAATCGGCGAACGTGTACCAAAATCACCGTCTAAGTAAATGATAAATTATATATTCAAATTGTATTTGAAATAAAATAAATAAATATATTACAAATTTCGAAAGGGCATGCTTAACAAATGTCTTCAACGAAGGGGTACGAATGCCACTATAGATGCATTTTCTTTTCCTAATTTATTAAAAATCAATCATGGACCTCACGGACATCTCTAATAATACAATGCACTAGTCTGATCATGACTTCATATACAACTATAAATACCACATTATAATTAATATTTTGGTTGTCCAATTTCCAAGATGTATATGCATGCAACTTGAACTTAATTAGAACTACTTCTCATAATTATTTTAAAATTGCATAACAACAAATATTGATTCTCTTTTACTAAAACAAATTTAAGTAATTTGGAATGAGGGGTGTTATATGAATATGGCTTGTGATAAGTTTATTATGAATCACTATTCAATTTAATTTAGATTTTAATATTTAGTCGAATATTTAATACTTTTATTTGAAAATTCAGGAAAAAAAACTGATTTTATGTTTCCAATTAAACCTTATATTTTTATCATTTTATTCTTTTATACATATATATATATATATGTGTGTGTGTGTGTTTTGTCATTTATATTATTCAGACTTGGATTTTTGTAAGATCTACTTTCCAAAAAGTGTAATGAAGTAGCAAAGTCTAAGAAAAAAGAGCACACGGGCTAATTATTGTGCTTAGAATATTTTGGTGTCTTCTTAAACAAAAATCCAAGTAAAAATATTTGTCAAACAAAGTAGTTTACCAACGATTTAACATATATGATAAATAGCCAATTTTTATATGAGATGGTTCACAAACTAATACAGATTAATACATATTTTTTAAAAATTATTAAAATATTATTCCTATTTTTTAAAAAAAATCCAAAATTATATATCTTTTTACCATGAGACAATTCACATAAAAACTACTTATATATTAGGTCATTTATATAGTTCAAAAAGAGCAGTATAATTACAAATAGGTTCAAAAATTTGTATAAAAACACACAAAAAAAAAAAAAAATACACAGTAAGTACAAAATATTTGCACATTGAACCTATTTGTAATGTTGAATTTTTTTATAATCTATTTATAATTTTCTCGATAATAAACATATGCGATACAATGAATATGTACATCTACTAGCTCCACGCCATCGAATAAGTACGTAACAACACACTATATCCAATTTAAACTGCGTTTCAAATTTTGAAGGTATTTAGGAGTTGATTGTTATTTTTATAATTGATCAATATTAATTATCGACTAAATATCAACATTTGATTTATATATTCAGAGTAGTTCTTTTTGCACGATATAATGATGTATACATATACATAAATTTTAATAAATATAATAAAATTAATAAGATTGTAAAGTTGAATTTTAACTTGTATGGAGAATATAAAAAAAAAAAGACAATATACATATCACTTTCAAGTTTCAACTAGGATATTATTATTTTTCAATTAAAATTTATCACTTTCCATATAAAATATATAATTTTTATGTATAATATAAAAAAATTATGTATAACATTAATATTTTTTTCACTCAAAATTAATTACATTTCATTTGAAAAATATCACCTTTTAAAAAATTGATAATATTTTAATGAAGACTAAGAGTGTCGATTTTAATTGAAAAGTCATATTGTTTTATTAAAAAGTAATGCATCACTTTTTATTTAAATATTATCACTTATCACTATAACATTATCACTTTTCAGTTAAACAATGATAACATATTTATTAAAAATGATAATAACCTCACGGTGAGACGGTTAGAAAGCTGCATTAATATTTAGATTTGGGTGTTTATTGTATGCTTTGAAAATGTTCGATAAAATGTGTATTAAAAATATAATTTTAATATCACTTTTTTACTTCAAAAATATCACTTTTCAAAGAGTGATAAAATGTATTTAAAAAGCAATAATACTCTCTATTAAAGTGACATATAATTTTTCTTTAAACCAGTATCATTTTACTTTTAAATATATTTTTAATATTTAATTAATAGATGAGATTGATGAATTTTTTTATTAATGAACACTTCTCGACGAAAATCAACATAAAGTCCCAACAAAAGAAAAAGCTAATTAATTGTTTGTTGTCAACTTTTATCACTTTTTTATTTATAAATTTAAATAAATAAATAGCATTATCACTTTTTAAATAAAGGTTATCACTTCTTATTTATATGTTCAATATACTACCAATTTTAATTATAATTTTGATCAAGAAATCTGTCTCTATTCATTTAAACTTTATCCCTTTTTTATTTATACATGTATTACTTTTAATTTGAAAATTGTCACTTTTCACTTAAAAATTATTATTTTTCGTATAAAATATATCATTTTTATGTATTACTCACTCGGAGTACATTTTTGAGAAATATAACTATAAACTAGATCACTTTTAACTTAAATATTATCACTTTAATGTATTATACCTTTTGATTGCATGATTTTAAATTATTGACTAACTAGATGAGCTCCCACGTATTACACGGTATTTTCGTTAAATAAACTTTACAATATAATATATTATATATATAATATTTTCAAATAATAATATATATATTAAAATAATGTATATGTATAAAAAATTATAATTATGATATTAAATTTAAAAATGATAATATTAATTGTATGACAATTCATGTTAGGGATTAGAATTATTATAATCATGTGAAAGAATTTACTATAAGGTTTGTTTCAAATTTATTTTACAATTAATAAAAAAAGGAGACGATTAATAGAATTTTTTTATATAATTGATGCATAAATATTACTCCGAATAATATATATATATATATATATATATATCATATATTTACAATAAATATCATATATGATTATATTAAGTTTTTTTTTTTAAAATAAAAGTTGATACAACCACAATTTTTCTTACATACATTTATAGGCTTAAGTTAAATATAATTTTATGTTTAAAAATTGTCATATGATAACACTTTTTTAGATATAAAATAGATATTTAAAATATTTAAAGATTTATATATTAACTTATTTATTAAAAATATACATATTGTGCAAGAGGTCTAAGGTTCAAACCTCCTTAGAAATATATTTTTTAATTAATTTCCATATTAAAATGCCACATAGATACCATATATTAATTATAAATCAATAGAAAAATGACACATAGATTATTAACATATATATGCATTTAATAAGAATGTGACACCTCATTCAAATTAATCTCATGACGACACCTAAACAAAAATAAACTCCCTATTAATAATATAGATATGATATACAATCTGTGATATATTTATACACAAAGCTATATAAATTTGAAATTCAAAATGGTATGCATATTTATCATATAAATAAAAAAATTTGATGATTTTTGTAATTAATAGGTTAAAAGTGATAATTTTAATTGAAGATATTAATTTTATTTTACATAATTTTTTTGACGCGATCTATTTTACATAACTTTAATTGATAAGTAATTAAAATATTATTTCTATTTTATATTTGAAGCTTTGTTTCCTTTAATTGAGTTTTTTTAAGCATAAACTACACATATTTTACAATTTTTTTAAAAAATTTGAATTAATATATTTTTGTCTATAGAACAAAAATGAACCATATAAATAATTGGTTTAAAAATTATATAGGTAATTAAATATGATTGCGGGTTTGGGACATGAAGCCCACCCTCCTAAAATTTGGGCCTTGAGGGATTGAGGGAAGGGGTAGTTTAACGTACAGGCGGAGGAAGTGGGGTTGGGAATAAGGGTGTATGGTTTAAATAAATTAGTGGGTCAAAAATGGGATCGTCTTACGAATCTATTCGTGAGACGGTCTCACATAAGTTTTTATCTTTTTAAAATGTGTGCACTCCCTCTTATTAAAGTTTCTATGAGATGGTGAATATTATATTTTATATTATTAACTCTATTTTTAATATAATTGTCATGCAAATGCATTATTATCATTACATTTACCTATAATAATGTATGTGCATGACATGATAATATATTACAATGATATTGAATGTGTATGACAACAATAATAAAACTCATTCTATTAATATGAGTGTTATTCATTTTTAAAATAAAATATGAGTCACTTTTTTTTTAAAATAAGCAAAGGAAAAAGTCATTAATATGAATCACATAATATGATATAAAAATGTATATTCCTCACATTGTAGTCTTAAATCCCAAAACGGTGAGTAGCTTTTACATCACGCTTCGATTCGATTTTGATGCAATGATCACGTGTCTCGAATAATCGGACGTAAAAATAGATATTTTGATCACGTGTCGAATAATCGAGACGAGAAAAGTAGATATTTTTGTGGGAGCGTCGAAATCACCGCTTTTGTTTGTTGCCGTAAATACTGTACAAGATTATATCTCATGGTCCGTTATTCAAGAGACAATTTTTTTCTCGAAATTTTCTTGTTTAAAAAAATTAAACTAAACATTTTAACAAAATTAAATTTTGTGCCAAAAGATTGCTGCAAAATAAGTGAACACCAATTTATGAGTGCGAATCCTGCAAATAAATGAAATTCACGTCCACTCAATTCAATTAATACTTTTATTTTATTTAAAAAAGTTACGAAATTACCCAAGCACTTCAACGCCTGCGCAACTCTAATAACCGAGACAGCAGAAATATGACCACTCCAACCACTTCCAATTAAGCAAAAAAAAAAAAAAAAAAAATGACAAATTTAGAAATTAAGAGAAGAGGAAATTCATACATTTCTTCTTCATCACAAGAGATATCGGCAACCACATAGGAGAGAATGACGTGAGATGAATCGGCGAATTCACTAAACGGGGTCGGGCGGATCGATTCATTGCGAATTGCCCCGTTTAAAATTAACTTTAAATTTTAAAATAATAATAATATATTGTATATTTTAAATATTTATACATGCATATATAATAACAAAATCTTCTACAAAGTAAAAATTTGAACTAAAAAGTTTATTACTAAATATGTAAAGAAATTTTAAAAATTACTACATTAACTAATACTAATAATTAGTAATATTTAATATATGTATTAATAATAAATTATACATTAATTAAAAAAATTTACATATATATATTTAAAATACACTTGTGAAAATTAAAAAAATTAGATTAATTTTTTTGATAGGCTAATTTTTTTAAAAGATCTAGCATAATATTAAAATATGTGTATTAAAAATACAATTGTGAAATATATATATATATATATATATATATATATATATATATTCAAATATATATATATATATATAATTAAAAATTATATTATAATTTGTTTATTTTTAAGTTGAATGTGATTAATTGAGTTCGAATACATATATATATATATATATATATATATATATATATATATATATATATATTCTTAATTTGTAATATCTTTTAAATTTTTGTTTTCATATTAAAATAGATAAAAAATAATAGGAAATTTGGTAAGAATATTTTCAATTATCCAAATTTTACTTTTGAAACCCACCTTTGTCAATTTTCAAAGGCTCAGTTAGTCACACACATAAAATATCTTAGCACACACAAATTCTCAAGACACACACATAAAATTTTGGTACACACACCGAAATGTACAATAATACCCTTGCAAGTATATTTCCCTCCCTTACGTTTTTTAAAAAATTTGCAAAGACACACACACACAAATTTCTCCTCCGCTCCGCACGCACCGCGCCCCGCCGACCTTGCCGCGCAACCGCCGCAACTCGCCGCTAAGTCGTCTCGATATAATGTTTACGCATATGTATGTGGGTTGAAACATTGAAAATCATGTTTAGGATTTGCAAATGTGGATTTTTACGCATAATTTATGAATTATGTGGTTTAGGGTTGATTAATACGTAGCGAAATTGAAAAATTTGTTGGGTTTTTGAATGAAACCGATGGGTTAGTGTGCGACTGCGGTTATACGCACAACATACACATGTGCGAACAAAAATTTCGCACAATGTGCTTGTGTTCGAAACTTTTGTTAGCACAAGTGTATGTTGTGCGTATTTTTTCGCACAAAGTGCTTGTGTTCGAAACTTTTGTTAGCACAAGTGTATGTTGTGTGTATTTTTTTTTGTGCGAAAATTGTTTCAAAGACAAGTGTGTCTTGTGCGACACAAAATTTCTCACAAAGACACCTTTGTCTTTGCGAACCGAGTCCGCACACGGGGTTACGAGAAGCTCGAAAATTTCGAGTGCGAACAATGAAATACCATCGACATTACAGCTTTAAATACGTCATATGGTCCTAAACAACTCACATTATCATAAAATGGCACTAAAACACAATATTTCAACAAAATCCCTAGTTTTAAATTCATATAAAACACTTCAATATATATATTTACATTCTTCTTTTTAGCTCGTGTATTAGGCTTCATTCCGACCAATAACTTCAAAAACAACCGTCACCACCACGCAATGCCCACGGTGTAATTTTTTTGGAGTTTTTTTGCGATTTTCGTTGGGGACGTTTGGGGTGGAGAACGTGTTCTTCACTTTACGTCATTCACGTTCCAATCTATAATAAGGTGTGTGTACTTGGAAGGTCACTATGTTTGAAATTAGGGGGAAGGGTATTTTTGTCTTTACACATTATGTTGGATTTAGAAAACTCGATTTATGTGTGCGCTTAGAATTTTTCTGTGTGTGACTAACTCGGGCCATTTTCAAATTGTCTCACAATTTCCGCATCTTTAAAGGGTCAACAACCAATCTTTTCTCTCTTAAATATGTAGGTACAAAATTACCTTAGTTTCTTCGCTTCTCGACCATAGTGAGCACGTTTGGAATATTCAGCAAGTGCGGGATATTTTTCCCCTTGATATAGCGACCCAAATTTTAACTCTTCCTATCGAAATTCGGTTGCTATGGACTGGAGATGGAAGTTTCAAAAGTCGGGAATTTCACGGTGAAGTCTCGCTTATTCATTTCCCTTGACCAAGTGAAGGATTTGCCTTCGCCTCCTATGGATGTTGCGCAACACGTTGCCAAAATGTGGAAGAAATTGTGGCGTCTTAAGATTTCGAGTAGGATCCTCCATTTTCTTTAGAGGTGCTGCGCACGAGCTCTCTCCCCTTTGCGGATACTTTGGCTCATCGTGTCATCTTTGTGGATGATTCCCGCCCATTTTGTGAATTTAGGAATAGCAATGCTTTACATCTCTTCTTCGCTTGTGATTTTTCCATTTCGTTTGGTCTCGAGCTGGTCTTTGGTCGGGTATTCAAGCCGTCTCCTCTCCTCTCGCAACAATTTGGTTTAAGAATATAATTGTGGCACCAAATTTCAATATTGAGTTGTTGGTGTGGTCTGCTACTTCATCTGGTTTTTGAAATAAAGGCTTATTTGAAGGAGTTTCTATTGATGTTGTTTCTATTGTTACAAAAGCATCCCACCTACTTCTTGATTTCCAACAAGCAAATTGTTGGCCGGAGCGACATAATTTCGCACTTCTTTCACGTTCTTGGGCCTCTCCGCCGAGTCTGGTTTCGGGTATTTTTTGATGGCTCAATCTACGATGCTAAGGGTGTGGCTGGTTAGGGGTTTTTGTTGTGGACGTTCTTTGGAGAATTCTACTTTGCTGCCCGGGAGTTCTTTGGTATTCAAGATTCTTTTCTTGCCGAGCTTTTGGCATTAAGGGAGGCATTGGTGCATATTCAAGCTCTTCGAATTCAACCAGTTTCCATTATTGGTGATGCCCAAAACGTTTTCTTGGTCGCTCTTCAGAAGATGAGTGTCCTTCTCTCGTGTCGCCCTATTCTTGATGAGGTTTTGGATTTGCTTAGCGTACTCCTTGCCTTAGTTTGTTCGGGTTAGGCGCTCCTCTAATCTTGTTGCTCATGAGCTAGATTTTTGCTAAGTGCAATTCTCTTTGTAATGCTACTTGGTCGTCCCTCCGGACTTCCTCTTGTCGATCGGTCTTTGGTGATTCCACTCTTTTTAATGCAATATTTTTCCCTTTCAAAAAAAAAAGTATGTAGGTACAAAAATAATTAGGTTCAATTTCCCTACGACATTGTAAATTGATTTTTATTTCATTTTCTTAATTAAAATTATTTTTAACTAAAATATTGAATACACATAAATATGAAATATTAGATAACATATTGCAACATTTTGGAATGATTATTAAATATTTTATGGCACAAAGTTATTTCCACACACCAAAGTTCAAAGTACACACACTTATCCAAGTTGACACATTTTTCTTACAAGTACACACACCCGAAATCTCATAACTGCCCTTCCCACTAACCACGGTCCTGTATGTGTTGTTCGAATTTTGTTTCGCACATTCATTCAAAGTGCGGAAAATAAAATCGCACACGATATTTCTAAGTACACACACTTTTGTGCAAATTTTTTTTTTCGAACAAAGTGCAATTGTGCGGCTTTTTTTTCGCACAGAGGGTATCCGCATATGTTGATCTTTTTCACAAGTACACACACCATTGTGTGAAAAAAAAATCGAACAAAGAGCAAATGTGCGATGAACCAGAGTCGAAAATTTCAAACCCGTCACCTTCAGCGAAAATCGACGCCAACGCTCAAATATACGTAATATGGTAATGTAAATGCATATTTTGAATACAAACTACTCAACAAATCATTTTAGAGCACCAAAAACACAAAAATGCAAGAAAACCCTAGGTATAAATCAAACAATGAAATAACTCAAATAAAAACTTACAACAACATATTCTTCATCACTTGAAGTCTCCATTTTTAGCCAAATACGTTCGTCACTTTCTTGGTCGTGTTTCCCGGATTCACAATGCAAACGTTGGGGTTTTTTCGAAAAAAAAAATCGGGAATGGAGACATACGTAAGGAGGGAGCGCTACAACATTTGGTATGGTTGTGTGTGTACTTGGAAAATTACCGTTGTACACATTAAGGGTAGGTTAGTCTTTTTTTGTGGTTTGGTTAGGATTTTTTTTTCAGTGTGTGTATTTTGAACTTTAGTGTGTGGAAATAACTGGGCCATATTTTATTTGTGTAGAGGATTATGAAATATTAGAAATCATTCTCATTTATTAAATTAAAATAATCCCCACCATTTATTCATGATTTGAACTTGTATAAATAGAAGTAAATATTTCATTAGTAAATCATCCAAAAAGTAATCAAATATCCAATAAACCTATTATTATTCAAAAATTTCAAAGTAATCAGATTTTTTATTTTATAAATTTATAAAATTTTTAATATTATTTTCAAAATATAATATTTATAATGAGTTTAATGTATAATTAATGTTATGAAAATTTACTATTATTATTACATTTACTTATAATAAAATATGCATCTATTCATATGAGTGTTATTTATATTTTTTGAGTGGTAAATGTATATTATATATAAAACGTGCCTCGAATCGTAGTTTTCAATTCTAAAACGGTGAGTAGCTTTTATATGACAATTTGATTCAAGAATATCGACACGAAAAACAGTCACATCACGTGAGATGCTGCTTTTATTATAACAAAATTCTGATGCAATCACTTGTCCGAATAATCGCATTTAAAAGCAGAGTCCAATTTCAAAAAAAAAAAAAAGACGGAGAAGCGAGATCACATGCACGTATAACAAAATTTTGATGCAATCACTTGTTCAATAATCAAACGTAAAATAGAGTCTAATAATTAGAAGGAGAAGTAGATTATCGTGAATAACAGAGTCTAATAATTAGACGGAGAAGCAGATCACCGTGAATAATTAAACGAAGCTTCACGTGAATAATCGACAAAGCAGATCACGTGTGCCAAAATCACCGTCTAGGTAAATGATAAATTATATTTTGAAATTGTATTTGAAATAAAATAAATAAATATATTACAAATTTCGAAGGGGCATACTTAACAAACGTCTTCAACGAAGGGATACGTATGCCACTATAGATGCATTTTTCTTTTTCTAATTTATTAAAAATCAATCATGAACCTCCTGGACGTCTCTAATAATACAATGCACTAGTCTCGATCATGACTTCATGTACAACTATAAATACCACTTTATAATTAATATTCATGTACAACTATAAATACCATTTTATAATTAATATTTTGGTTGTCCAATTTCCAAGATGTATATGCATGCAACTTGAACTTAATTAGAACTACTTCTCATAATATAGTTTTGCCGATGAAAATAGTAAAATAAATATTTATTTTAAAATTGCATAACAACAAATATTGATTCTTTTTACTAAAACAAATTTAAGTAATTTGGAATTGGGGTGTTATATGAATATGGCTTGTGATAAGTTTATTATGAATCACTATTCAATTTAATTTAGATTTTAATATTTTTAGTCGAATATTTAATACTTTTATTTGAAAATTCAGAAAAAAAAAAAAACACTGATTTTATGTTTCCAATTAAACCTTATATTTTTATCATTTTATTCTTTTATATATATATATATATATATATATATATATATATATATATATATATTGTCATTTATATTATTCAGACTTGGATTTTTTCAAGATCTACTTTCCAAAAAGTTTAATGAAGTAGCAAAGCCTGAGAAAAATGAGCACACGGGCTAATTATTGTGCTTAGAATATTTTGGTGTCTTCTTAAACAAAAATCCAAGTAAAAATAATTATCAAACAACGTAGTTTTCCAACCGTTTAATGTTGGTTTATAAGTGCATCAACGATGGCTTTTACAAATAAAAGTGACGGAAATAATTAAAAGAAAAGGACAAGAAAATACAAAAGAAGAAGAAAATTACAAAAGTAATACTTCTTTAACTAATAAGTATTAGTTCTTTTCTTGATCACGAACAAGCCCGAAAACGGCAACAAGAACAAACTTTGATCACACGAACAACAAGGTAAGTCGAGTCAAGGAAATGATCCTTTGCCCTCAAAACAAATACGTCCGGCTAGTGCTCACGGTCCGACGTAATGTTTCCAAAGGTGAAACGACTTTCGCCTCGTATTCAAGTAGCACCACTTGAAAACGAGCTCCAACGAACTGAAGAACGTGAAACTGGACTGAAAACTAGTATGTATACAAAAACTGGACGTGAAATTTGCAAAAATTCGGCGTGGGTGTATATGCTTGATGCGGGGGTGCGAATGTAGGTTGTCATGCACATGCAAATGTCTCCTATTTATAGGCGTAACACCCGAGATATTGAAGAGCCAATGCATTGGATTTAATGCAATCAATCCCAATCAATCAGTCGATTCGTTTTGGTAATGACCTCAAATTGTTACATGTGACTATTGAGATGCCACGAACTGACATCCGCCTGTCAGATTCATTTCGACTTTTGAACTCAAATTCAAATTCAGATTCACATGAAATGTCACCGAAATTCACATGAAATCCAAATTCGAGATGACATTCAACTTCCCGGGCGACTCGGATTGGGCCTGAATATTTTGGCTCCAAAAATTATACATACACCACCACCAAGCCAAGTACACCCAAAGTCCAATTGCCAAGATCCAAGTCCACGGACACGGACCCGGGCTCGGGCTCGGTCTCGGCACGGCACGAAGCGGGCGGGCGGCGCGCGCGCGTGTGGTCCATTTATGTATGCATAGCCCACTTATAATTTGAGTTCTTTTAATCACTTCTTACTTGAGTGCATTAACTCCCACATTAACCGATGTGGGACAATTACACTTAAGTTTAATGTGGCACATTTATTACTTAAGTGTAATACCTTAGCATCTCAACATGTATATCAATTTCTCACTCACCGAAATTCGGTTATAAGAAATTAATTATACTCTCACTATAATTTAGTTTAATTTCCCGGAAATTAAACATCAAATTATTTTAATTAAATAATCAAATAAATTGATTAAAATAATTAAACCTAATTTCTCCAACAATCCCCCACATGAGTGGAAATTCCGCCTATAATATGCAAACCCACAATCCAGTTCCCGAGAAACATTATTGCATCGGGACGGTGAGCTTGTGGCTTTGAACCTTCCATAGCTAAACACTATCGAGTATACCGGCGGCTTAGTGGACACAATGCCTTGAACTAGTCCTCCTTAGTGTATACCTAGTCAATAGTGCTAACACAATAAGGCCTCCACGTACTTCGTTCTCACGTTTGTGTCCGTTTGTGTCCGTTTTGGCCATGGACACCCTTTGGATTCATAAGTGTTACCTTGAGCGGCCCTCACTTCTCACTTATATAGGTGACCTCCTCTTACAGTATCCCGTTATACCCTATCTCCTCGAGATGTCGAGTCATTAAAAGTCGAGACTTATCCTATTACCACAACTTTACGGTGCGACACTTGATAGTGTGCTTTCCAGGAATGATCTTGTAACATCAAGTGTCCTCAACCAACATCCATGACTTAGTTTTCCCATTGAACCAAGATCTTGGGATCTCCAGTCAACTTGGTTGGGTTACCACTGCTTTCCGTTTTATTTTGTGGATTTTAGACCCATTTCTTCTAGCAACTTGTACATTTGATCTCGGTTTATTCCTTTCGTGAGCGGATCCGCTAAATTATCCTTTGATTTCACATAATCAATTGACATTACACCACTTCGGATCAAATATCTAACGGAATTATGTCGGCTTACGAATATGTCGTGACTTTCCGTTGTACATATTGCTCGAGCTCTATCAATAGCGGCGACAATCACAATGTACCATTACCGACGGTATCGGTTTGTTCCAACAAGGAATATCTTCAAGGAAATTCTGAAGCCATTCGGCTTCTTCTCCGGCTTTATCCAAAGCTATAAATTTCGATTCCATTGTGGAGCGGGCTATACACGTCTGTTTCGTAGATTTCCACGACACCGATGCGCCTCCAATAGTGAATACATACCCACTAGTTGAGAACGACTCATTTGTGTCGAAATCCGATTGCCATCACCGTACCCTTCAGAAATCCGCCGGAAACCTTGTGTAGTTAAGCCCAAAATGAAGGGTGCGTTTCAAATACCTCAAAACCCTTCGAGTGCTCTCCAATGCTCTTCGTTTGGATTACTCGTGGAACCTACTTAACTTGTTCACCGAGCAAGCAATATCAGTGGCGTGTACAATTCGTAAAGTACATCACACTCCCTATGATCCTTGCATATTCCAACCGAGCCACCGGATCACCTCGATTTTTCTTCAAATGCACATTGAGTTCCATGGGCATTTTGCAGTGGATCTTCAAATGCATTAAACTTCTTAAGGACTTTCTCGACGTAGTGAGACCGAGTCAAAGTAATGCCATTTGAAGTCCTCACGATCTTAATTCCCAGAATTACATCATTAACCCCATGTCTTTCATGTCAAAATTTCGACTCAACATGCGTTTCGTATCTACGATTACATCATGACAGCTTACTCATGATTAGCATGTCGTCCTACGTATAGACATAAAATTACAAACCCTTTAAGCGTGTCTTTCACATACAATAAATATCAAATATAATTATATTAAGTTTTTTTTTTTTAAATAAAAGTTGATACAACCACAATTTTTCTTACATACATTTATAGGCTTAAGTTAAATATAATTTTATGTTTAAAAATTGTCATATGATAACACTTTTTAAATATAAAATAGATATTTAAAATATTTAAAGATTTATATATTAACTTATTTATTAAAAAATATACATATTGTGCAAGAGGTCTAAGGTTCAAACCTCCTTAGAAATATATTTTTAATTAATTTTCATATTAAAATGTCACATAAATACCATATATTAATTATAAATCAATAGAAAAATGACACATAGATTATTAACATATATATGCATTTAATAAGAATGTGACACCTCATTCAAATTAATCTCATGACGACACCTAAACAAAAATAAACTCCCTATTAGTAATATAGAGATATGATATACAAGCTGTGATATATTTATACACAAAGCTATATAAATTTGAAATTCAAAATGGTATGCATATTTATCATATAAATAAAAAAATTGATGATTTTTGTAATTAATAGGTTAAAAGTGATAATTTTAATTGAAGATATTAATTTTATTTTACATAATTTTTTTGACGCGATCTATTTTACATAACTTTAATTGATAAGTAATTAAAATATTATTTCTATTTTATATTTGAAGCTTTGTTTCCTTTAATTGAGTTTTTTTAAGCATAAACTACACATATTTTACAATTTTTTTAAAAAATTTGAATTAATATATTTTTTTGTCTATAGAACAAAAATGAACCATATAATAATTGGTTTAAAAATATTATATAGGTAATTAAATATGATATTGTGGGTTTGGGACATGAGGCCCACCCTCCTAAAATTTGGGACATGAGGCCCACCCTCCTAAAATTTGGGACATGAGGCCCACCCTCCTAAAATTTGGGCCTTGAGGGGTTGAGGGAAGGGGTAGTTTAACGTACAGGCGGAGGAAGTGGGGTTGGGAATAAGGGCGTATGGTTTAAATAAATTAGTGGGTCAAAAATGGGATCGTCTTACGAAATAAGATTCGTGAGACGGTCTCACACAAGTTTTTATCTTTTTTTAAAATGTGTGCACTCCCTCCTATTAAAGTTTCTATGATATAGAGAATATTATATTTTATATTATGAACTCTATTTTTAATATAATTGTTATGCAAATACACTATTATTGTTATTTTATATTACATATAATAATGTATGTGCATGTGATGATAATATATTACAACGATATTGAATGTGTATGACAGCGATAACAAAAATAGAAATCATTATATGCATTCTATTCATATGTGTTATTCATTTTTAAAATAAAATATGAATCATTTTTTTAATAAGCAAAGGAAAAAATCATTAATATGAATTACATATGATATAAAAATGTATATTATATAAAACCGCCTCACATTATAGTCTTAAATCCCAAAACGGTGAGTAGCTTTTACACAGTTCGATTCGAAAAAATCGAAGCGAAAAGCGGATCATGTTAGACGCTAATCATGTTAGACGCTATTCCTTGTTATAACAAAATTCGATGCAACGGTCACGTGTCGAATCAAACAAAAAAGTAGTCTAAATAATCGACGAAGAAGCGAGATCACATGTGCAGAGATCCACACCATAGATATTTTTGTGGGAGCGTCGAAATTACCATTTTATTTGTTGCCATAAATTCTGGACGAGATTATGTATGTAGTCGATTTGTCAGTAGACAATTTTTTTCTCCCAATTTCTTGTTTAACAAAAATTAAACTAAACATTTTAACATAATTAAACTTTGTGCCAGAAGATTGTTGCAAATAAGTGAACACCAATTCCACATACTTCAACGCCTGCGCACTCCAATAACCGAGACAACAGAATTATGACCATTCCAACCACTTCCAATTGAGAAAAAAAAAAAGACAAATTTAGAAATTAAGAGAAGGAAATTCATACCTTTCTTCTTCATTACAAGAGATATCGGCAACAGATAGGAAAGACATTGGTCTCACTAAATTAGGGTTTTTGATTAACATGCACCTGAATAATTAAACAAGGGTTTTGATTAACATGCACTGAATAATTAAACGAGAAAAACAGACTCTAATAATTAGACGGAGAAGCGAGATCACATGAACGTATAACAAAATTCTCGATGCAATCACTCGTCTCAATAATCAAATAGAAAAAGCAGACTCTAATAATTAGATGGAGAAGCAAATCACATGCACGTATAACAAAATTGATTCAATCACTTGTCCGAATAATCAAACAAAAAACAGACTCTAATAATAGACGGAGAAGCGAGACACATGAATAAAAGTATTCGAATAATCGGATGGTAGATATTTTTTTGGGACCGTCGAAATTACCGTTTTGTCGGTTGCCGTAAATTCTGGACGAGATTATCTCTCTCTCCGGTCGAAATTATTCTTACTCGAAATTTCCTTGTTTAAAAAAATTAAACTAAATATTTCAATAAAATTAAAATTTGTGCCAAAAGATTGCTTTAAATAAGTAAACATCAATTTATGTGTGCCAATAGATTCCTGCAAATATGTGAAATCCCACATACACTCAATCCAATTAATACTTTTATTTTATTTATAAAAATTTACAAAATTATCCTCAATAAGTAAACACCAATTTATGTGTGCACCGCTATTAATTAGTTGACTAAGCAATGGATATATAAATTGGTGTTCATCTCGTATACATAGGATCATATACGTTTTATAAGTTTTATGTTACATGACAATCAACAAAAATATGTGTTGTGAAAAATTGTATTTACAGTAACGAGTTTACTTCAAGATTTGTAGTTTTTTTTTAAAAAAAAAAGAAAAACTGAAACTATTAATATATAATTAATTATACGAGGTAGGCTACAAAACATGGACATGTGATTAATCGACGTGTTAATTGTTTCTAAATAATACTATTATCGATCGTGTGTGTATAAATATATATGATGAAATAGTTAAAGGGTAGACACGATGTTCAAATGATGATGAGAGTGGAAAGCTAGATTTCAAGCAAGAAGAGTGAGAGTCGTGTTTTTTTATAGAGATTTCATTGTATTTGTATATAGATTTCATAAATAATAAAATGTGTATTTATAGATTTTGTATATATTTCTGAGTGAATTTTGTGAGATTTGTTTGGGTAAGAATTTGAAATAACTTTGTGATACTAAAATTATTACTATTAATTCATTTAACTATTGATTCGTCTGCTACTCAAAATATTTATTTATATAAATAAATGTAAATATTTCATTAGTAAATCATCCATAAAGTAATTAAATATCCAATAAAACTATTTTTTAAAATAAAAACATGAATCACTTTTTTTTGAATGGGCAAAGGAAAAAATCATTAATATGAATCACACAATATGATGTAAATGTATATCATGTATAAACCGTCTCACATGGTAGTCTTCAATTTCAAAACGTTCGGTTTGAGAATATCGAAACGAAACATATGCGTGTGATTGTTTTGAGAATATCGAAACGAAACACATGCGCGTAATTTGATGTGAGACGCTACTTCTTGTTTCTTGTTATAACAAAATTATGATGCGGCGTTCGGCGAGTCGGTGTCCGAATAATCGGACAACTCCTTGTTATAATAAAATTTTGGCGGAGTCACGTGTCCGAATAATCGAGAGAAAAAAATAGAGTCTAATAATCAAACAGAAAAGCAGTAAATCCATACGGTAGATAATTTTTACTATACTTTCACAAAATAAATTAAAAATCACAATATTTAAAAAAATTCCCCGAATTTCCTTGTTTAAGAAAAATTAAATTAAATATTTCCACAAAATTAAATTTCATGTCAAAAGATTCTTGCAAATAAGTGAACACCAATTTATGTGTGCCAAAAATTCCTACAAATAAGTGAAATCCCACATACACTCAATCCAATTAATACTTGTATTTTATTTATAAAAATTTACAAAATTACCCTCAATACTCCACTCATCATACTTTTTCTTTAAACTTTGTGTCAAAAGATTCCCGCAAATAATTGAACATCAATTTATATGTGCACCGCTTATATAATATGTTGTTAACTAATTAAATAATAGTAGAGATTTTTACTAGTTAATTATTTACATATATGTGCATACAGAAAAATCTAATTAAATAGTAATAAAATCCTTATTAATCAATTAAATATGCGATGGACATATAAATTGATATTCACCGCATAAGATCACATACGTTGTATAAGTTTTATGTTACATGACAATTGTTCAGAAAAATGTTACATGACAATTGACAAATATATGCTTGGTGAAAAATTGTATGTATTCATAGTAACAAGTTCTCTTCAAAATCTTTAGTTTTTTTATCCCTCAATACTCCACTCATCACACTTTTCCTTAAATTTTGTGCCAATTCCTGCAAATTTTTTTCGGTACGAGGGGAGTATTTTTGATCTTATTCCCACAAGACCACAAGTGAACACCAATTTATATGTGCACCGCTAATATGATATATTGTTAATTAATTAAATAATAGTAGAGATTCTTACTAATTAATTATTGACATATATGTGGATGTGCGGATATAGAAAAAAATTAATTAAATAATAATGAGATTCTTATTAATTAGTTGACTAAGCGATAAATATATAAATTGGTGTTCACCTTTGTGTATAGGATCACATACATTTTATAAGTTTAATGTTACATGACAATCGACAAAAATATGCGTGGTGAAAAATTGTATTTACAGTAACAATTTTTTTTTCAAGATCTCTAGTTTTTTTTAAAAGAAAAACTGAAACTATTAATATATAATTAATTATACGAGGTAGGCTACAAAACATGGACATGTGATTAATCGACGTGTTAATTGTTTCTAAATAATACTATTATCGATCGTGTGTGTATAAATATATATGATGAAATAGTTAAAGGGTAGACACAATCTTCAAATAATGATGAGAGTGGAAAGCTAGATTACAAGCAAGAAGAGTGAGAGTCGTGTTTTTTTAGAGATTTCATTGTATTTGTATATAAATTTCATAAATAATAAAATGTGTATTTATAGATTTTGTATATATTTCTGAGTGTAAATTTTGTGAGATTTGATTGGGTAAGAATTTGAAATAACTTTGTGATAGTAAAATTATTACTATTGATTTATTTAACTATTGATTCGTCTGCTACTCAAAATATTTACTTATATAAATAAAAGTAAATATTTCATTAGTAAATTATCCATAAATGGTTTCAAGCAAGAAGAGTGAGTCGTGTTTTTTTTTTTTTTAGAGATTTCATTGTATTTGTTTATAGATTTCATAAATAATAAAATGTGTATTTATAGATTTTGTATATATTTCTGAGTGTAAATATTGTGAGATTTGATTGAGTAAGAATTTGAAATAACTTCGTGAGAGTAGAATTATTATATTATAAAAATAGTGTAAAAATAATTGAGTGGTTATATAATGATTGATGTATAAAGCATATGAAAAATAGAAGAGATAATAATAATTCGGGTGCATAATAATAAGTGTAGTGTCACTTTTAAAAATATTACATGAGCATATTACCGAAAGAGGAACAGTTATGGATACTTCTTTTGAAGTATCAAGATGTTGATAGAGTATTAGAGAAACTTGGTTCACATGCTACTAGTTCGATGGATCTACAAGATTACCACTATTACTAAAAAGGATATAGGAGGAAAAATATTAGTATTAAGGAATATAACCTGCGGAATAAAGTGGTGGCGACTTCGGTCAAGCGGAGTGCGGTTCTTGTCTCCTTATGATAACTGATTACGTGATTATCTCAAATGCTCATACAAACACTCTTAAATCAATGCGAGTCGTGGCTTATAAGAGTTAGACGAGATATGTGTGAAGATGAGTTAAGTCCGTCGTAATTTTGATTTAAAGTTGTAGTCACGATCGTAGGAATGATGGGACAATGTGATGAATTTGACAATAAAAGATAGGTTTATGAAACTCTACTTTGATTTTGTATAGATGTTCTTCTTTCTCATTAATTAACGGTTAGGTTAATGGGGGTTCCGCCTCTGGATCTAAGTGTGATTTTATAATTTTTTAAACATAATACTTAAATTAGACTTTTAAAATATATATTATGTAAATATACTTATTTAAAGATAAAATTAAAATAAGATTTGATACACTTTACATTAAAAAGTTATAATATTTCTATTAAAAATAATAATAGTCTCGCAGTGATCACATGATGAGACGGTTTCAACAAATTTTTGTCTAGATAAATGATAGATTATATATTGAAATTGTATTTGAAATAAAATAAATAAATAAATATATTACAAATTTCGAAGGGACATGCTTAACAAACGTCTTCAACTAAGGGGTACGTATACCACTATAGATGCATTTTTCTTTTCCTAATTTTATTAAAAATCAATCATGATCAACTTTACTTTTGGATGCCTCTAATAATACAATGCACTAGTCTGATCATGACTTCATGTATAACTATAAATACCACTTTATAATTAATATTTTGGTTGTCCAATTTTAAAGATGTATATGCACGCAGCTTGAACTTAATTAGAACTTCTTTTCATAATAGTTTTGCCGATGAAAATAGTAAAATAAATATTTATTTTAAAATTGCGTAACAACAAATATTGATTCTCTTTTACTAAAACAAATTTAAGTAATTTGGAATGGGGTGTTATATGAATATGGTTTGTGATAAGTTTATTATGAATCGGTATTCAATTTAATTGATTTTAATATTTTTAGTCAAATATTTAATACTTTTATTTGAAAATTCAGGAAAAAAAACTGATTTTATGTTTCTAATTAAACCTTATATTTTTATCATTTTATTCTTCTATATATATATTAGACGGAGAAGCAGATCAAATGCACATATAACAAAATTCGATGCGTAAAAATAGAGTCTAATAATTAGAAGGAGAAGTAGATCATCGTGAATAACAGAGACTAATAATTAAACGGAGAAACAGATCACCGTGAATAATCACACAGAAATGAGGTAAATGATAAATTATATATTGAAAATTGTATTTGAAATAAAATAAATAAATATGTTACAAATTTCGAAAGAGCATGCTTAACAAACGTCTTCAACGAAAGGGTACGTATGCCACTATAGATGCATTTTTCTTTTCCTAATTTATTAAAAATCAATCATGGACCTCTGGGCGTCTCTAATAATACAATGCACTAGTCGATCATGATTTCATGTACAACTATAAATACCACTTTATAATTAATATTCATGTACAACTATAAATATCACTTTATAATTAATATTTTGGTTGTCCAATTTCTAAGATGTATATGTATGCAACTTGAACTTAATTAGAACTACTTCTCATAATATAGTTTTGTCGATGAAAATAGTAAAATAAATATTTATTTTAAAATTGCATAACAACAAATATTGATTCTTTTACCAAAACAAATTTAAGTAATTTGGAATTGGGGGTGTTATATGAATATGGCTTGTGATAAGTTATTATGAATCACTATTCAATTTAATTTAGATTTTAATATTTTTAGTCGAATATTTAATACTTTTATTTGAAAATTCAGGAAAAAAACTGATTTTATGTTTCCAATTAAACCTTATATTTTTATCATTTTATTCTTTTATTTATTTATATATATATATATATATATATATATATATATATATATATATAGTCATTTATATTATTTAGACTTGGATTTTTTCAAGATCTACTTTCCAAAAAGTTTAATGAAGTAGCAAAGCCTGAGAAAAATGAGCACATGGGCTAATTATTGTGCTTAAAATATTTTGGTGTCTTCTTAAACAAAAAATTCCAAGTAAAAATAATTATCAAACAACGTAGTTTACCAACGATTTAACATATATGATAAATAGCCAATTTTTATATGAGACGGTTCACAAACTAATACAAATTAATACATATTTTTAAAAATTATTAAAACATTATTCTGTTTTTTTAAAATCCCAAATTATATATCCTTTTACCATGAGACAATTCACATAAAAACTACTTATATATTAAGGTCATTTACATAGTTCGAAAGGGCAGTATAATTATAAATAAGTTAAATTTTTTTGCATAAAAACACAAAAGAAAAAAAAATTACACGTAAGTACAAAATATTTGCACATTAAACTTATTTGTATTTTTGTAATGTTGATTTTTTTTAATCTATTTGTAATTTTTCTATAATAAACGTGTGTCATACGATGAATATGTACATCTACTAGCTACACGCCATCGAATAAGTACGTAACAGCACACTATATCCAATTTAAATTGCGTTTCAAATTTTGAAGGTATTTAGGAGTTGATTGTTATTTTTATAATTGATCAATATCAATTATCGACTAAATATCAACATTTGATTTATATATTCAGAGTAGTTCTTTTTGCACGATATAATGATGTATACATATACATAAATTTTAATAAATATAATAAAATTAATAAGATTGTAAAGTTGAATTTTAACTTGTATGGAGAATATATATAAAAAAAAAAAAAAAGACAATATCCATATCACTTTCAAGTTTCAACTAGGATATTATTATTTTCAATTAAAATTTATCACTTTCCATATAAAATATATAATTTTTATGTATAATATAAAAGATTGCTGCAAAATAAGTGAACACCAATTTATTAGTGCGAATCCTGCAAATAAATGAAATTAACATACACTCAATTCAATTAATACTTTTATTTTATTTAAAAAAGTTACAAAATTACCCTAGCACTTCAACGCCTGCGCAACTCTAATAACCGAGACAGCAGAAATATGACCACTCCAACCACTTCCAATTAAGAAAAAAAAAAAAAAAGACAAATTTAGAAATTAAGAGAAGAATGACGTGAGATGAATCGGCGAATTCACTCTACGGGGTCGGGCGGATCGATTCATTGCGAATTGCCCCGTTTAAAATTAACTTTAAATTTTAAAATAATAATATATTGTATATTTTAAATATTTATACATACATATATAATAACAAAATTTTCTACAAAGTAAAAATTTTGAACTAAAAGTTTATTACTAAATATGTAAAGAAATTTTAAAAGTTACTACATTAACTCATACTAATAATTAGTAATATTTTATATATGTATTAATAATAAATTGTACATTAATTAAATTTTTTTACATATATATATTTAAAATACACTTGTGAAAATTAAAAAAATTAGATTAATTTTTTTATGGACGAAGTTTTTTTAAAAGATCTAGAATAATATTAAAATATGTGTATTAAAAATACAATTGTGAAAAAAATATATATATACATTTGATTGGTGAATAGATATAGTTCATATATATATATATATATATATATATTTAAAAATTATATTATAATTTGTTTATTTTTAAGTTGAATGTGATTAATTGAGTCGAATACATATAGAATAAGTAAAAAATTTGTGTCTTTTGTAAATACACATTTCATGTTGGTAAATTTTTTTTTAAGTTTTTAAATATAAATTAATATTTTACATATATATATATATATATATATATATATATATATATATATATATAATTTCTCCAATATATTCATATCCAAATTTATTTTTACTTTATTTTTTCTTCACCACCATATTATCTTTATTTATTCTTAATTTGTAATATCTTTTAAATTTTTGTTTTCATATTAAAATAGATAAAAATAATAAGAAATTTGATAAGAATATTTTCAATCATCCAAATTTTACTTTTGAAACACACCTTTGTCAATTTTCAAATTGTCTCACAATTTCCGCATCTTTAAAGGGTCAACAACCAATCTTTTCTCTCTTAAATATGTAGGTACAAAAATAATTAGGTTCAATTTCCCTACGACATTGTAAATTGATTTTTTTCATTTTCTTAATTAAAATTATTTTTAACTAAAATATTGAATACACATAAATATGAAATATTAGATAACATATTGCAACATTTTGGAATGATTATTAAATTTTTTTATTTGTGTAGAGTATTATGAAATATTAGAAATCATTCTCATTTATTAAATTAAAATAATCTCCACCAATCATTCATGATTTGAACTTGTATAAATAGAAGTAAATATTTCATTAGTAAATCATCCAAAAAGTAATCAAATATCCAATAAAACTATTATTATTCAAAAATTTCAAAGTAATCAGATTTTTATTTTATAAATTTATAAAATTTTTAATATTATTTTCAAAATATAATATTTATAATGAATTTAATTTATAATTATTGTTATAAAAATTTACTATTATTGTTACATTTACTTATAATAAAATGTGCAGTCTATTCATATGAGTGTTATTTATATTTTTGAGTGGGCAAAGGAAAAGTCATTAATATGATGTAAATGTATATTATATATAAAAGCTGTCTCGAATCGTAGTTTTCAATTCCAAAACGGTGAGTAGCTTTTATATGATAATTTGATTCAAGAATATGAAATAAAAAGCAGTCACGTCACGTGAGATGCTACTCTTATTATAACAAAATTACGATGCAATCACTTGTTTGAATAATCGAGCGAGAAGCAGAGTACAATTAAAAAAAAAAAAACGGAGTAGAAGATCACATACATGTATAAAAAAATTCGATGCGAGAAAAATAGAGTCTAATAATTAGAAGGAGAAGTAGATCATCGTGAATAACGAGACTAATAATTAGACGGGAAGCGAATCACCGTGAATAATCGCGAAGCAGATCACATGAATAATCGAGACGAGAATCATCGTGAATAATCGAGAAATGAGATCACGTGAATAATCAAACAAAAGCGAGCAGATCACGTGTGCCAAAATCACGGTAAATGATAAATTATATATTGAAATTGTATTTGAAATAAAATAAATAAATATATTACAAATTTCGAAGTGGCATGCTTAACAAACGTCTTCAACGAATGTGTACGTATGCCACTATAGATGCATTTTTCTTTTCCTAATTTATTAAAAATCAATCATGGACCTATGGATACAATGCACTAGTTTGATCATGACTTCATGTACAACTATATATACCACTTTATAATTAATATTCATGTACAACTATAAATATCACTTCATAATTAATATTTTGGTTGTCTAATTTCCAAGATGTATATGCATGCAACTTGAACTTAATTAGAACTACTTCTCATAATATAGTTTTACCGATGAAAATGGTAAAATAAATATTTATTTTAATATTGCATAACAACAAATATTGATTCTTTTACTAAAACAAATTTAAGTAATTTGGAATTGGGGGTGTTATATGAATATGGCTTGTGATAAGTTTATTATGAATCACTATTCAATTTAATTTAGATTTTAATATTTTTAGTCGAATATTTAATACTTTTATTTGAAAATTCAGGAAAAAAAACTGATTTTATGTTTCCAATTAAACCTTATATTTTTATCATTTTATTCTTTTATATATATATATATATATATATATATATATATATATTGTCATTTATATTATTCAGACTTGGATTTTTTCAAGATCTACTTTCCAAAAAGTTTAATGAAGTAGCAAAGCCCGAGAAAAATGAGCACAAGGGCTAATTATTGTGCTTAGAATATTTTGGTGTCTTCTTAAACAAAAAATCCAAGTAAAAATAATTATCAAACAACGTAGTTTACCAACGATTTAACATATATGATAAATAGCCAATTTTTATATGAGACGGTTCACAAACTAATACATTAATACATATTTTTTTAAAATTAATAAAACATTATTCCTGTTTTTTTTTCTTAAATCTCAAATTATATATCCTTTTACCATGAGACAATTCACATAAAAACTACTTATATATTAAAGTCATTTACATAGTTCGTAAAGGGCGGTATAATTATAAATAAGTTCAAAATTTTTGCATAAAAAAAAAATTACACGAAGTACAAAATATTTGCACATTAAACTTATTTGTATTTTGTAATGTTGATTTTTTTAATCTATTTGTAATTTTATCTTAATAAACGTATGCGATACGATGAATATGTACATCTACTAGCTCCACACCATCTAATAAGTATGTAACAACTAGGGTGGCAAATCGGCCGGCTGGCCCGGCCCATTGGGCCAAATGAAATTTTCGGGCCGGGCCAAAAATTGATCGGGCCTACAACATGGAGGCCCAGTCTGGCCTGTATGGGCCACCGGGCCTATCGGGCCGGCCGGCCCATTACTCTTTATATATATATATATATATATATATATATATATATATATATATATATTTATTTATTTATAATTTACAAAAAATTATATATAATAATTGTATTAAAATAGTGATCATATAATGTTTATTTATAAAAATAAGTTTAATTACCACTTACACATTATTAATAAATCTATGCAAAAAAATATAAAAATTAATTAATGTAGAATACATAAACTATCATAATTCATAAGCTCATAATATTAGTCCATTAAAATTCACAAGTCCAAATAGAAATATCAATGCCTAAATTGAATGTTGATGTGATAGGGTTCATTTTCATAATTTGAAAATATTATAAATTATAAAAAAATTTATCAAAAAGTTGAAAATTTTATTAAACTAAAATGGTTCAAGCAAGAGATATTCGTGAGGTCAAAATCCAGGTTTATACGAGAATGTATATGTTAGTCCATCAAATGTCACTAACAAGATTTAACAAATTTAGATGAATAAAGATCTTTTATAATTTTCTTTCTCACAATTTGTTCGCCACGAAATTTGATCGCATTCCATGTCTTCCATATTAACCAAACAACACATTCTCATATAAATTATAAATTATATATATTAGTTACTAACTTAATATTGATTTCATATATTAACATTGATTTATTTATGCTATGAAATATAAAAAAATAAAAAAATAAATTTCATGGGCCAACGGGCGCCCGCGACCCGTCGGACCGGGGCCGTAAAGCCCGTCGGGCCAAAGCGGCTCGATTTTTTTGGGCCTATAATTATCCCGGCCCAGATTATGTAAATATGTGGGCTGGCGGACCTAAATTGCCGGCTCTAGTAACAACACACTATATCCAAATTAAATTGCGTTTCAAAATTTGAAGATATTTAGGAGTTGATTGTTATTTTTATAATTGATCAATATTAATTATCGACTAAATATCAGCATTTGATTTATGTATTCAGAGTAGTACTTTTGCACGATATATTCGATATAATAATGTATACATAAATTTTAATAAATATAATAAAATTAATAAGATTGTAAAGTTGAATTTTAACTTTTCAGACTCAAACTGTGGGGAATCAGAAACCACACTGTGTTTTTGTTGTAAACTGTTCACCATCAAATTTATATACTTGAGCATTTATCTCACAATTAAGGACCTCAACATCATTTTAATATTCTCCTCAATCCTCATTTAGATAAGAATTTTAATTTTTTAATACTTAATTTGTCCAACTTTAATTTATGCTCTTAAATTAAGACGGAACTCAAAATACAAATATTCACTCCAACGATTTATCGATTCTTTTAAGCAAATTATGTATTCTCTTGTTTCTTGCAGTAAACGTAAACGCTATTCAACTCAATATATTTAAATACAAATATCATAGTTTACGCTTTATTAGAAAAATTGCAATAATAAAGTTGAAAATTAATCATATCGAATTAATTTGATGGCCAGCTGGAACTCGTTTGAAATTGGGTTCAACAAATATTACATTTTTTTTTCTTGTTTTGAGTAGTTGGTCTCCTGTGATCTAATTGGATTAATTCACACTTTTTACAAATTAATGTTATTATTATACTTATAAAATATCACGATCTTGATTTATTTTAGATTAGAAAGGAGACTGAATCGCTGATGTACGTTAAATGTAATTCCTATTCACATTGCACTGATCCCCATTATTGGGATGACCTTCCGGAAGTTTGTGATTGAACTTTCGAATTTATTATGCACGTGAGATCACTTAATATAAATTTTTGCTTTTCGAAAAAAAAAAATTCACGTTGCACTGATTTCTCTATTTCATTTTATATTAACATTTCATAAAGTATTTTATTGTTTTTGATACTATACAACATATTTAAAACGCTACAAGAACTCAAGAATTTTAGCGATAATTTTTTTATGGTTATTTTCTAAATCTTTTATTGGTGAAAGATAATATATAGTACATCAAATTAAAATTTATCACAATTTTCGAACGTTTATAAAAAAAAAAAGTTACTCTCATGTGAAAAAGTTTCATAATATGAATTGATATCATTACAATCATTTATCGATACTATTACATTTATTTATCGATACTATAACCATTTTATATCGTGTTATCAATTTATAAGTGTAATGATATCATTAAATGTATGTTATGATATCAATAAATAAATATAATGATATTAATTTCGTACTATGCACATTTGTTTCACACTAGATTTTGTGAAAAATTAATAAAAAAACTATGTTGAATAGATCTAACGCAGCGTGAGAAAGAAAGAGATTTGTCGATGGACATCATAATAATAATAATAATAATAATAATAATAATAATAATAATAATAATAATAATAATAATAATAATAATAATAATAATAATAATAATAATAATAATAATAATAATAATAATATATCAGAATTTTCAACGTTCACAAGCATAGCCCAAAATGTCAATATTCTTTTCAGAATATAAGGCAATAAAGGATATTCCTAATAATAAATAAAAAGACGTGCAAGAAAGCTAAAGGCGTGTTTTTATGTGAAAACGATTTTAAACGCGCATGTCGTCCCATTTTTGGGGAATTCCAATTGATTTTGTTCACCCATTTTTCAAAAGTCCAAATTAACATTGTCACACTTTACAAGCTTCGAATATACTATCTATCAATCATAATCATCAGCGATATACAAGTGAAATTGTCTACGTGAGAGGAAACAAATTAAATTTTAAATTGAATTACTAGATAATTAATTGTAAACTCACATTTAATTTGAATTTGTCGCACAAGTTCATCTAATATCATATCGTTCCACTCAATACTTTGTAATTTGAGAATATAGTATTGCATTAAAAAAACAATTAAATTTGTTGAATCTAATTTTAAACTCCATTGTAAGATTAATTTTCAGATTTTTCTACGATTAAGTGTATATAAATTGACAAACTCTTGCGTGAATAAGTTTCATATCATAAAACTTTTTTTGCTTGTTTTGATTGATTTTGTGGGTAAGAGTTAAAGGGTCGGAGTTTGATGAGTAGGAAAATGGATCAAATACAAGTTTCGCTTCTTGCGTGAATAAGTTTCATACCATGAAATTTATTTTCTTTGTTTTGATTCAAATTTTGTGGGTAAGAATTAAAGGGTCAAGTTTGATGAATAGAAAAATGAGTCAAATACAAGTTTCATGCTATGAAACTTATTTATAGGAGACTCACTCATAAAAATTCAGTATGAAATGTTCTCCTATGCAATGTTGCAAATAAGTACATTTAAAAAACAGGTACATCTACGCAAAAATGCCCCTTAATTCTATTCACTACTTCTTAATAGTTTTGCCATCTATCTTAAATGCATTTTTAAAAGAGAAAATTTTGTTATCTAATAGAATTAAGGGACATTCTTGCGTGAGATGGTCTCACTTTGCTAATCCGTCTTACACAGTTGTTATCTCTTTTACATATTTGATATCCTTACTCAAATATTTGATATTTATCTGACAATTTTTTTTTCAATTACACCGCTGCTCGTATATTTAATACCCTAGTAATATATTTGATACTCTTAGTTCCGTCTCATGTATGAGACAATGTCATCCGAGTTTTTGTCTAGAATTAGATAATCGGATGTAAATTTTGTTGCTTTACTTTTTTTTTTTTTTTATGTATATAATACCATTAATTGATGAATGTATTACTATTTAACGATTTTTATGTTAATGTTAATTATACTTAAAGTAGATGAGATGAAGCGCATGATGTAACTAGTGAGGACAAATAATTAATGTGACAAATTAATTTAGTTCAGCTTATGACACGTTTTTGTCCCTAACGATTAGTAATGATGACTTGGATCATCTAGCTTGCCACCTATCGCTATGGTGAAATAGATTAGAAATGAAATTATCATTACTTAATTTATTTTAAATATAATGATTGATAGTATATCTTTTAATAGGAATTAAAAAATGATCATCTCAAAAAACAAGGAATAATAATTCTTTGTCATACTCTATGGGTTTATCTATCCCATATATTAAAGAATAAATTTTTTCAACAAAAATATCATCACTTTTTTATCTTCTAATAATACTATCATGTAAATGTAATCCTAACAATCAGCAACAATAATAGTTCAATAATAATAATAATAATAATAATAATAATAATAATAATAATAATAATAATAATAATAATAATAATAATAATAATATTTTATACGGTACTTGATGTAACATTTACTATTTGATACATGTTTTAATATAAAAATTATTATTAATCTTTTAATTTTAATAGAGATGTTAAATGGACGGCGGGTTGGTGGCTGAACCGTTTAGCCGTGAAATTTACAAGGTTAAATTCACAATTTTGGTGATCATGTGTCAAATCAAATTTGCGATGAAACTAATTTACAAACAACCAACTCAAATAATAATTGCGAACTAGTTTCACAATTAAACTATTTTTCACAGGACATCTCAATAATCAAAATTGGATCTGAAATATTTTCTTCATGTGCTGCCATTAATGATCATGTTATATGCTGCAGTTTCATATTAAATTAAAACCGTAATTTTCACTATATTCCAATTTGATATTACGCCTTATATTCCATTAAACATGTCATGTTTTTTTTTTTTTTTAAATAATGTCATATGTTATTAATAATGTCATTTACTAAAAATGATGAATGAGAGCCAGTATAAAAGATGATACAATAATTGAAATAGGAAAATCTCAAAACAGAATACCCAACTATCGTGTGTAAATTACGTACATAGGTATTAACACATGACAAAATCTCATATGAACAAGTTTGATAGTGAAATTTTATTTATTTTATTAAGATAAATATTTATGTGAATTGGATATTTAACATAACTTTTATTTTTACTATCACTATTATATCTTTGTGATAGTAAAAATTGAGTTTATGATATGTCTCGGTTCACACAAGTGTTACTCAATTTTGTGAGAAAGCGGGTGCATAAGATGAACTCTATTTTCTTATCGTTGTCACATACACACCCATCACTAACACGATTACTTATAATAATACGTATGCGAGAAACGATAATAGTAAAAATAGAGTTCATCATATATTCTATTCACACAAATATTATTCTTAAATTATATGATACACGTTATCACAAGAGATTTACTGATTAATATTGTTTTTTCATTTACATTTCAACATCAATAGTGTTGCAATCAAACTTTAGGACAACAAATGTACACCTTACAATCCACATACATGTACATGTATATTATGTATTGTTTTTGACTTATGTAGATAAAATGTTCCACGTCTACCCTCAATGATTAGGGTTATTAATCATTTTTATGATTTGGAATTTTGTGTAGACGAAGAGTCAATGCTAGCTTACTGCAATCAACCATATTGAAATTACTTTTAATCATTATTATAAAATTATATATGTAAAAGTAGAAACATAAAACATCCGCAATTTCTGGGGATCTTCTCGAGGTGTACATTATTAATTTTTTTTTCTTTGACCTAATGTAAATTTAAATTGATTTCATCATAATTACTTTGTAGACAATATCATCATTATTGATGTGGTAGGCACCATATATGATGATTGTATTTACCTTTGGATCAGACATACAGTATAGCCACCTTTTGAGTGTCTACATACAATTTTATTTTTACAATCATAATATAAGTTGATATAATATAATTATTTTGGATGACAATAGAGTTACACCAGTTGTAGACTCTTGTGATGTAATGATAGTCTCTCCATACAATTTTACTATGTCCAAATTTTTTTCACGAGTTTTGAAAAATATTACAGTAAATATATTGAAAGGTATTTTGGAGTTCATTTATATATAAAATAATTTGAGCAATTAAAGTGTGTTTGAAAGATAAATATAAATATTCCATTTTTAGTATGTGCATAATAAAATTGGACGGACAAAAAAATGGAGGCAGATATATTAAAATTGGAGTGAGTAATATTTAAATTATAAAAATATTATTTTACGTGAAATTTAATACTTGCATTTTTTTCATATTCTAATTTTTTTACCTACAAGATGATTAAGTATGCAAACAATTTTTAAACCCTTAAGAAGTAGAAATAAAACTCAAATATCTTTTCAAAAGGAAATAACAATCAAATATAATATCCAAGTCTTTATATACATTTAATTTTCAAATTTAAATTTTGTGCACTCATCCCATTTTAATTATACTAACTTGTATGTTTCATTTCTAATGTTCAATTAAATCTAACTCTGCACGTTTCACATATATTTACACGAAGATCGAGTTATATTCGACTCGATTTAATCAATAAATCTAGCTTTGCATATTTCACAAAAATTTTATTTTTATAAACAATTTTAGACGATGTTATTCGACTTGAATTAATCAATCTTACATGACCCGACCCTGACTCGACCCGTCCCGATTCGATTAACCTAACATAAAAAAATATTTGCATTTAGGGTTATGTGCCACCATCGACCTAACTTCCAAAAGGATATGTTTTCTTGACCATGTAAACTATTCAAAGGCGGTGAAAGTTTTTCCACCCCCACAGCAAATTCTTGATTGCCACCTATATTTTTATCTAATAATAATCAACATCCTCCATTATTGACCTAATTTATTATTTTAGAAAAATAAAAATTCCCAATCAAATTTTCCCACTGAGCACCAGCCGTCGGATTACATCTGTGCACACCGAATCCACGTGTCATGATCGGGACACACATCTTTTGGCTTGTTCTAAAAACCGACGTGGAAACACATCAACAGATCAATAATTTATAATTGCATCACATTTATCCACTCATTGAGGAACACGTGTCCTAGGTTGATCTAAATGTTCGAAATTTCGTGACACATCGTATCATGTTACAATTTTCTACACATTAGAGAATGATAATAATTAATTAAAAAATCGCAGATATTTTTAACGAATGGATAATATTTGAGAATGAAAAGTTGATTGTTTCAAAAAAAAAAAAAAAAAAAAGGATGAAAAGTTGATGGATTTAGCACACGAAATCACTAACTTTATGTTGTAATTTCATTATGTTTACAATATCAAAGTTATCACACTTAAATTCTTTTACATATATATATATATATATATATATATATATATATATATATATTATTTTTTAAAACTTCATTATGTAATAATGTGAGCTCCATTTATAAATAAAATAAAATTAATGATAAATTAAATAATTAAAGAGATATTTAAAAGGCGAAAATAATATATTATATCCAATTTCTTAACATGTATATTGAAATTAGATAGATAAAAAAAGAAAATAAAAATATTAAAAACTGAACGAAGAAAACATACAAGATGTGTAAAATATAATTAAAATACTAACCATGAATTAAATCAAGCATGAAACTCACCCCATTATTAAAATACTGAAATTTTGGATGAGCCTGCCCCATGCTTTAATCCCCGAATTGAAATTTTGTTTTAGACAATATATATCATAATTTCGTGATAAAAATACTCTCCATATTCTATACTAAATCTATTATTATTTATTAAAACAGTCTGTCCCGTATTAGATACATAATTTTCTTAATTAACAATAAAATGATTTTTTTCTATTTCTTCCAAACACCTCAATATTGCACCATGTGTCATTGCTTTTTACACACTAACTCAATTTAATACTATTCTAACAACTCTCTTATTAAAGTTAAAAATAATGCACTATCCCATAAAAAAATAATTTATATTATTAAACAATTTACATTAAAACTTGTGGAGAAAAGTAAATGTCATATTAAGTACGAAATATAGAGTATTGTTTATACCAAACAAAACCACTATATACTTGTAAAAATAAAATTATTCATATACACATATTTTATTGTATTTTGATATTTTAAATTGTATTCTGTATTTGATAATCATATATTAAATGTACATCAAATGTAACTTGATACATATATAATGAATCAATTTCACTCACACTTTATATTAGTTTTTATTAAAAAGTAGGAGTATTAGTTAAATAATAATATTATTTAATAAAAATAATTAATGAAGTTTAAAAATAAATTGAGTTTCACGGTGAAGTGAATTTACCGTATACTTACTATTCTCTGCGTCTGTGAGTGTTTGCACAATTGAATGACACAGATATTAAAGAAATGTATTTTTGACTTGTTGATCAATTTAGATAAATGACATTATAGGTAAAATATTTGTATGTATAGTAAGAGATTGGTCAGTGTATATAAAAAATAATGATAAATAAATGTGTATTGTAAGAGTGTTAAGAATGCAATATTTTCTCATTTATAGATGTGCAAATAGATGTGAGGCGAGCGAATAAGACAAATATGCAACTAAGTAATATAACTTATTCTAATTTGAAATTTCATATATTATTACTAAATAATTAATTTATTTAGTACAATAATATCCATACCAACCCTCATTACTAGTGTTGGTACCTGACTTTCTGTTTTAGGGAGGATATGTATCATCACCATTATTTTTTTGGTCAGAAAAAATTATATATATTGAAATAAAAGTTGGAATACAATTTGCAAACCTATTAGCACTCTAAAACATTTTTGGAAGAATCGAGAATCACATATTATTAAAAAAAAAAGAAAAAAAACACACAAAATATCTCTTTTACCGAAAGTCAATTTCCACTATCTAATCCTAATCTCTTTCATTGTTTTCTCCCGGTTCCAATTTCTATCTTAAAAAAATAAGCTTGTTTCTTGATTTTTATTATTTTTATTTTTATTTTTTAAATCTCACACTACACAAATCCACCAACCAATCATCCTCACCTTTATTATTTCGATTTGTTAAAAATATTGAATTTATGAAAAATAAAATAGCCTCCAATTTTAGGCGTGGAATAAAAATTTTATTGATAAAAAATAAAAAATAAAAAATAAAAATAAAATGCATTATTTTTCTTTTCATTTTTAAATTTTGATTTTCTGAGTTTATGTAATGGTCCATTTAAAACGCTGCGTATAATGCTCTAATCGATTACCGTCAGTATCTGCTTTTTTTTTTTTTTTTTTTTGTCAAAAAGACGTTGTCTAGTTTTCACGCCTATAAAAGCGACACAAGATGTCTTTCATTGACCAAATCAATCCGTACAAATCAATTACGGCTCGCCGTATCTTCCGAGTTGGTATAAACCGATTGATAACGGACGACCAAATATAAAAGCGCACACATTGTCTTTCATTGACCAACATTACACGGTAATCATTGACAATCAATAACTATCGACCAAATCAATCCGTACAAGCTCTTCGTACCTCTACAACCGCTCACCCATGAATTGGGGTAATTGACAACATTCAACTAGGGAGTAAGAATTTAACACGTGTCTAACATTGTTTGATTTAAAGAGCAACACTCCACGTAAAGATCTTAATGACGTGAGATGACGTAAGAGTATACTCATAAGTTGAAAAAGCAGTATCTATATATTTTCCGTCTAATAGATGATGTATTTTTTATGGAATTCAACACATGTTTAAAGCATTTGTACACTATAGTATCTATGTTTTAAAAGTGGAAGCGGACGTTGAGCCGGATGCCTTAGCACTTTTGGTCCGATCGGGTCTAACCAGATTTGACCGTTATTAAAGCGGTTGAGTCGGTATGATGTCATAAATACATAATATATAATTAAATATATAAATATACATCAATATATGTTGTTTTCCTTATAATATTATGTCATATGAACAAATTATGCTAAATATTAAATACATATCCAATGTTATAAAAATTATAAATGGATCCTTAAATTTTTATTATTTATTAAAAAGTAACCAATGGGACCTTAATTTTTTTATTTTTACAAATAATATCAAAGCAGTTTTTGAGCGGTTCAACCGTACGCCGCTTTTCACTTTCGCCGCTTTAAAAGCGGCCGGTTCAACGTACTAAAGGCATCCGGTGCCACTACCGAGTAGCGGTCGAACCAGCCAGTCCGATCAACTTTTAAAACGTAGTATAGTATGATACACTTAGTTTATGCGGGTGCATCATCGACTCCATATCAAAACTATATATATATATATATATATATATATATTCTGATACACTTAGTATTATATTCTGATAATATAATACATTAAGAATTTTATTTCAATCCCTCTATAATCAATCCCCATAAATTTTGAGATGCAGACAACATTTGACTAAAAAGACCATTAAGTATAACATAAATGGCAATAACCTTTTTAGTTTTAGGAGAAATAATCACCTCACCTATCACAAAATTTACACATTTATTCCAAGAGCACAAAACATATTATGTCTAGTGGCATTTATACGAAATAGAGAATACTATGATTTGTTTTTCTAAATTTAAAGATCTATATAGTTGATAATAACCCATAAAACTCTATATCATTGATGACAACAATCCCAACAGAATGGCAGTGATCCCAACAGAAAAAATAAAAAAAAATCAATCTATTGTACAATATTGACAATCCTAGAAAATATCAGAAGTGCCGCAAATTTCCTACCTGTATTAAATGCCTCTCGATCATATGAGTTATAAATGGAATGATGAGTATCAGTGACAGCTCTACAAGAAATCAGAGTGTTTCCACCCCAATCATTCTATCACTTACCATCCGTCTATATAATTGGGGGTGACAATATATCCCTTTTTTGTTGTTACTCCTATGTGTTTTTAAGAGACCAATAGCATTAGTTTGGACAATAAGAATTGATCTCGTATTAACTTGCACCATTTGATAAATATACAAAATTAAAAAAAAGTGGAGTAATGAGTTTGATTGTGTGTATGTATGGCCCAAAAATAATGACATTTTGTGTAAACTTGTGCATAATGTGAGGGTGAGATTTATGATGAGTTTTTTTTTTTTTTTTGGGTGCAAGTTATTTGGACGTCCAAATAAAAAAAGTGTGCGAGGTTATTACGAGATACACTCAATTTAATTCATTTTTTATTTTATACATAAAAATTTATGAAATTACCATTTAAATCCCAACTTCTTACTCCATTTTTTTATATTTTGTCATCTCACAAAATGATGCGGGTTAATTTGTGACCCGAGGAGTACTTAATAAATTAAAATATATTAATGATTTTCTATTTTTTATTTTTCAAGCGATATTATATATTCCCTCCATCCCAGAAGTTGTGCACATTTTTTTGTTGATTTTTATAAGAATAAAGTGTAAAAGAGAGAATAAAGTGTAAGAGTATTTTGGGTGATTTAATGAGATAAAGTAAGAGAGAATAAAGATGAGAGTAGAATAAGAGTGATATTTTTGTGATTTAAATGATATTATGAGGGTATTAATATTGTGTGATATTTTCATTTTAAGAGTGTATATAATTTGTTGAGGCATACGAAAAAGAAAAGTGTGCATAACTGGGACAGGGAGTAATTTTTACGTTATGGTACTGAATTCTATGCTGCATCGTAAATGCAAATAAAATAAAAAAATGTGCTACAACTATTTTCAGATTTTTTAAAGTCATTTTCGTGACGCAAAAATGACTATTTTTACACTTGAAAACAAGAAGGTAGTTAGAATAATGGCTGTCATGCCGTGGTTCCGACGTGGCAGCGTGATCGGCCGTTGAGATGTCGACTTAATCAAGGAAGCCCCATATTTTCCACCGTTGGATTATTTTATAGTGATTAAATATTTTTACTCCAATCCGAAACAAGAAACAGAGAGAGAAAGAGGAGAGAGAGAGGAGAGAGAGAGACTCGCCACCATTATCAACCAACCATGGTAGCTTCTCTCTCAAACCCAATTCATAGTTCCAACACAACTGGCATTACTATAAATACCCCCTTATTCAACCCCTTTCCTGCATCCATTTCTCTCGTTCCCCAATTTCTTTCTTTCAAGAACGCACATCTGTTCACGCGTACTCCGTGTTCTTCAAATCTCTCATTTTCTTCTACAAATCGTGTTTTTGCTTACAGGGTACGTCTATCTTTCGCGTGTCTAGGTAAAGTTTCAATGAGTTTGCCTTTCTTAGCTCATTTTCTGCCACGTTTTAAGAATGGCTTTCATCTGGGTTTTGCTACAAGAGTGGTGGATCTCTCGTCGGAAAATCATATTATCAAAAATCAGTCTCTGTCTCTGATGAATGATGATACTTCATTTTCGCTTGATAATTTGATCTGGGCTTTTCTTAATTTTGCAAGTTTTCATGGAATTTAAAACGGTTGTACTTAATTTGTTGCAGGGTAGTGAGACAGAATCAGCGATGACAATCAAACCGGCAGTTCGTATTTCCGAGAGGAAGCTGGTGGTGAAGGACCGGACCATCCTCACCAACGTGCCGGAAAACGTGATCGCCACTTCCGCCGCCGCGGCGGGGCCGGTGGAGGGGTTTTCCTGGGCGCGGCGTTCGACAAGGACAGCAGCAATCACGTGGTGTCTCTAGGTACCCTTCGTGACGTGCGGTTCTTGGCGTGTTTCCGTTTCAAACTATGGTGGATGGCTCAAAAATGGGGGACAAAGGGCGTGACATCCCTCTCGAGACGCAGTTCCTGCTGGTGGAGACGAAAGACGGTTCCCATTTGGAGGCGGATATCGACGGTGACGATGAAAACAAGATTGTTTACACTGTATTTCTGCCCTTGATTGAAGGGCCATTCAAAGCTTGTTTGCAGGGGAACTCTGCAGATGAGCTAGAATTGTGCTTATCCAGTGGGGATACTGATACCCTTGCTTCCACTTTCACCCACTCCGTTTACATCAGCTCCGGCACCGACCCCTTCGCCACTATCCACGATGCAATCAAGGCTGTTAAGTTTCATCTAGGCACTTTCCGATTGAGGGGTGAGAAGAAACTGCCAGGAATTGTTGATTACTTTGGGTGGTGCACATGGGATGCCTTTTACCAGGAGGTAACTCAAGAGGGGGTGGAAGCCGGCCTCGAAAGCCTTGAGGTGGGAGGCACCCCCAAGTTCGTCATCATTGATGACGGCTGGCAGTCCGTAGGATCAGACGATCAACAGCAGGAACAGCAGGAGAAAGAGCTGGGCGCCCCTCAGTTGCTGAGGCTAACAGGAATCAAAGAAAACGAGAAATTCCAAAAGAAGGAGGACCCTTCTGTGGGCATCAAGAACATAGTAAACATAGCTAAGGAGAAGCACGGGCTGAAATACGTGTACGTTTGGCACGCAATCACGGGGTATTGGGGCGGGGTGAGGCCCGGGGTGAAGGAGATGGAGGAGTATGGATCAGCAATCATGCAGTACCCCAAGCTGTCGAAAGGGGTGCTCGAAAACGAGCCAACGTGGAAAAACGACGCGATTGCGTTGCAGGGGTTGGGATTGGTGAATCCTAAGAATGTGTATAAGTTTTACAATGAGTTGCATAGCTACTTGGCTTCAGCTGGAATTGATGGGGTGAAAGTTGATGTTCAATGTATATTGGAGACACTTGGAGCTGGCCTTGGAGGAGGGCTGAGTTAACTAGGCAATATCATCATGCTCTTGACGCCTCTGTTGCTAGGAATTTCCCTGATAATGGCTGCATTGCTTGCATGAGCCACAATCTTGAGTCTCTTTACTGGTATCTTTCCATTTCCTTTTGTCTAATTATCCTTATTTTTCATGAACTTAGTTTAGTGTATATGATCAATCTAGTTTAATTTCATGCATATCTGTTTCTCAAGAACTTTATCATCATTTGAGAGTAGATGCAGACATAATTCTTTAGGCCATGTTTCTGTGTTTCGGAAAGCATGTGATCAGTTAGAAGATTGATTGTTTTGTTTTAAAAGGGGCAAGATTACATTCAAGTTACAATCTTATTATCTTGAACTTGATCTGAACTAATTCTACAGTCTCTTTGTCAAAAATATTGTAGTCTTTCTTGTGATATAAGATTGTTTTTTTCGATCTCTGATGTGTTGCATTTCAATTGATTCAATGAAACAGCTCGAAACAAACTGGTATTGTGAGGGCATCTGATGATTTTTACCCAAGGGATCCTACATCACACACCATCCACATTGCTGCTGTGGCCTATAACAGCGTCTTCCTGGGAGAAATTATGCTGCCCGATTGGGACATGTTCCATTCTCTGCATCCAGCTGCTGATTATCATGGATCAGCAAGGGCCATTAGTGGTGGGCCTGTTTATGTTAGGTAAGAGACGACCGCCCTCGTCTTCGACTTGGATATTATCTTGTATCGTGTACTTACAGTGCGTTTTGAATGTAACAGTGATGCACCTGGGAAGCACAACTTTGATCTTTTGAGAAAGCTTGTTCTCCCTGATGGCTCCATTCTAAGAGCTCGTCTCCCTGGTCGCCCTACCAAGGATTGCTTGTTCTCCGACCCTGCCCGTGATGGTGTTAGGTGAGCATTCTTGGAGTCATCACACGTGATTTCCTGTTATACAATGATGTTAACATCTTTTATTACACCATTTAGATTAATGATATATAAACAGTGTAATTAAATAGGAACTGAGAGATGTTAAAAGTGATTAATTGGTATATTTTCTGAGTAATTTTTGTGGTGTTTCAGCTTGTTGAAGATATGGAACATGAACAAGTACACTGGTGTACTCGGGGTGTACAACTGTCAAGGGGCGGCCTGGAATAGCGTCGAGCGGAAGAACACGTTCCATCAGACGAAATCTGAAGCAATCACCGGATATGTGAGGGGCCGCGATGTCCATCTCATTTCCGACGTTGCCCTCGACTCCGACTGGAATGGGAACGTGGCGCTCTACTCCCACAGGACTGAAGACTTGGTCGTACTCCGTACAATGTAGCCATGCCCATCTCTCTCAAGGTCCTAGAGCACGACATTTTCACTGTCACACCAATCAAGACTCTGGCACCAGGGTTCAGCTTCGCACCGGTTGGGCTCATTGACATGTTCAACGGCGGTGGAGCTATAGAAGGGCTCCAATACGAGGTGAAGTCCGGAGCACAATTGTCAGACGTGGAGGACGGGCACCAAGTTGAAGGAAACGGCGAGAGGGTCGAGAATTTGAGCTCCGGCGTCGTTGCTGTGGCGTCTTTGGAAGTTAAGGGATGTGGTCGTTTTGGCGCCTACTCTTCGACTAAGCCTAGAAAGTGCACCGTTGGATCGACTCCGGTCGAGTTTGAATACGATTCGGGCTCGGGTTTGGTGACTTTGAACTTGGTGGATATGCCTCAAGAGGATCAGAAGGTCCACAAGATTGAGATTGAATTGTGAAGTAGTTTTTATTTGAGGTTACTATGTAGCTGTCAAGATTCTAGGAGAGAATGAGAAATTTGTATGAGGGAGCCTTGCAGTAGGGAATGGGAGCTTTAACATGTTGTACCTTTTCACCCCATGTCTAGACAGAGCCCCCAACTTGGTTGTACCTCACAATCATCTTCCTGCTAAGGGGGAAATTCACACTGTAGAATAATGATGTTGATTGGTGATCACACCATTGCATCTATGGTTATGGCATCTTCTGTTTTAATGAAAACTGTTACCAGTTTGAGTTATTCTGATGGTACTCTGATTCCAACTGTTGTTCAATAATAGTCTTGTTTCATTTTCACTAGTTAAATCAAATATAAGATTGAAATGCCCGTTTTCATTTTTTTTTTTGATAAGCCCGTTTTGACTTTCATTTTAATACTTTTTTTTTTCAAAATGAATCTACAAAATAAATCAAATAAAATTTGCAATAATTATACATCAAGTTTCTAGACAGTTAAACACAACCCCAATAATTTATACTGTATAACGTACAAATAAATTAATTCTTATTGAAGCCGAACTACATTAAAAACTCAATATTCAACTCCAGACCAACACAATTTTTTTTTTTTTAATTAGCATATATTTGTGCTAATAAAATTAGGCCTAAAATAAATCCAAAATATCCTTGAACCGTTATTACTTACTGCATTCACTATGAAACTACATAACCGTTCATGTTCAATTGCAGTTCCAAATATGTATGTTTATTATACACAAGGAAATATTAACACAATTTGACATTCTAAAAATGAAAAGAAAATCACGATACCATTTATGATGCTTGCTCCAATTTCCCATTTCCCTCCATCTCAGTTCAGACACTTTGGTAGTAATAGTATATAGGAGATGTAATTGATTCAGACACTTTGGTAGTAATAGTATATAGGAGATGTAATTGACTCAAGCTAGCAAGCGAGCTACTCGATATCGATTTGAAAAAGTTTTGAACATGACTCGAAGTCAATTGAGTTGAGCTAGCTTGAGCTACTCGATATCAATTTGAAAAAAGTTTTGAACTTGACTCGAAGCCAATTGAGTTGAGCTCCGTTCAAACTCAACAGTGCTCTAGCTTGAGTTCTTACTCGATTCATTTACATTCCTATCTCGTAAATAATAATATTGAATGCTACTATATCATTAGCAAAATATTCAAATGAAAAATGGATCAAATGATGGAGGTTTAAGTCGAAATTCACAGCAACAATCAGATCATATCGAAAAAACGAAAAGAAAGTATAAATCCGAATAGGAATCTGAACGCAGCATGTATCCATCCATCCAAATCTTTATTCTGCAATTTTATTCTTCCGCAAAACCTTTTAACCTATACAATAAATAGCACATTTCAATTGATGATTGCCAGATTGATAACCAGTCCACATACATTTGAGAGAGAGAACATTAGCAGAGATGGGTTTCAAAGACGGGTTTAAGATACGGAGGAGCAACAACGATCTAATAACATACCAGAAATACGAGGCTAGCCATCAACGAAGCACCCTTTCGTAGGGGAAGATACTATAAACCTTTTAAAAGGGGCAAACGAGTTGTTCAGTAAATGTTAGGCCAAAATGAAGACTTTTTCCTGTATAAAAGAATTTGATGAACCTGTAATATAAAAGCGAGCACAAGTCAGCAAAAACATATGTTTCTGATTCTAATCATACTGATGATAATTATTAAATGTCAAATGTTACATTTTAATTGTGTTTGCCATCATGGAATTGAGCATTTCTTGAAGATTTGAAGGTCTCCAGAAATTCTTGAGCCTTTTGAAGTTCCTGCTTTCGTCTCGATTTGTCCCATTTGTGTTCGTCAGCCAATATCTCGATAATACGAGGCACTGCCCTTCGGGCAGCATCAGTGTCCAAAAAAGCAAGGCGGGACCGTCTGGCTATGAAGTCCACTGCAGATTCACAGTACTCATGGCGAGCACAGTATGCAACTTCAGCTTCTAGGATAGGGTATCCATGGGCTAGTCGTTTGCCCAGATTTTCATTCTAATGACAAGAAACAGATTATTCAGGGTAGCACAAATATGGGTAAAATATAAAAAGATATATAATTATGTAATTCGATACTGGGTTCATATATTGGCCATGATATTTGCTGGCAAATTATCGAAAAACAGGAAGAGACTGATAGGGATGCAACTCCAAAACAACTGTAGAAAATTATGGCTCAACTTCACACGAGAAATCAAACCAGAAATCATCGAGAATGACAAGAACTACATGCATGCACAAAAGGACGGCAAGGGAAAAGGAAAATTACAAAAACTGTCAGGGTATTTTTGTATCTGGCTGTAGGGGGTTTGGGAAAATCTTGATTGAAAAATTCTAGAATAGTAAAAGGTGAATTTGACTTTTGTGTATGTTTGGTTGAGAAGATGTAGTAGGGCAGGATTGAGAAAATAATAGTGAAAAAATAAGTAATAGTGAGATAATTATATTGTGATAAATAAAAGTGTATGTTCTCAAGAAAAGAAAAATATGAGAGAGAATGTAAGAGCGTGTATCTATTATGAGTGTTTAGATTTTTGTGGATTTTGAAATTTAGCTTGTATACTTCTACAAACAAACATCATAGGATTTTGAAGGTAAAATCCTGATTTGCTAATCCAGAAACTACCATATCAAAGATTTAGCCTAATTAAGAAAAAGAGAAACAAAAACCCACATAAATGCCACATTTACCCTTTTTTAAAATAATATTCAACCAATTGCACCTGTTTGAAGGGGTATTTGTAAGGAAAATTCAAACCTCAAGAAAGAGCGATTGTAATACCTCAAGGGGGTAACTGTAATATCTAAATAGGCCAAACCTAGGGGGTAGTTTTTGTAATATGCCGTATAAAATCCTAGAGGGAAAGCAAACCTGAGCAATAGCAGCTACTCGTTCTGCAAAAGTTCCATAAGCATGTGATAAATGCTTTGCAGCAGTAGAGTCCATTACACCTGGAACAACCTTTCCACCATACGACCACTTCATGCGCTTATATTGCTGCGCCAGTATAGTGAAAGATGCAGGATCCCATCCATCAGCACCTATAAGCTGAAGGGTGGAAGTCATGCATTTGTTTTCTGGGCTCAACTTTCCAGATTTAATAGCTGCGTCAACTGCATCCTCTGCCATACTGGAAGTTAATCGAGTAAGCAAAAAGCTGTTGAAGATTCGAAGTTTTCAAGTATATAAATGAAGATGAGAAGGACCTAGAGATACTTACCCTCATTGTAAATTGGCCAGAAATACATAATTAAAAGCATTTCAACAAATAAGGGAGAATACTTTGCAATTTAATTTAGGGTTAATAGCATCGAAAACCACGATCTTTCCATGTTTTATCAATATAACATATGTTTTTTAACTTTGCAATTCGTTACATGTCTTCACGAAGATTTTCAATTATATCACATGACTATTTTTCAGCAACTTATGCTGACAGCGGATTTTTTTAAAAGCAAATAAATTCGTGACCTTTTCTTATTATTTTAAATTAATTATATTTTTGTAGTTTCACACATTGACACGCTAGTTGAACTTGCCGAATATAGTCACGTGATAGAATTGCAACAATTTAAAAGGTCACGTGTCGAATTGAAATTTTTAAAACACATGTTCTAATTAAAATTTTAAAAACATATGTTCTAATTGACAAAACGTGAAAAAAGTGTGGTTTTTTTTTTTCTCTCCAAATAAGATTTAATTTACCTTCTATATGTAGTCCATTTTCCACCTGTAATTGTAACTAAACCAGGAAAATCTTCACACACGATGTGATCTCTGGAGATGCTCTCGGTGCTTTTAGCTCTAGGATCTGTAGCCAATGGCCGAATGCCACTCCAAGCTGACAAAACATCTGTGCGTCTTACCTAAATCATCCTTAAATATTAATGTCTCCAAAAAAAGGAGAAAGATTGAACAAGCAAGAGGCAGACAGTCGTCATTCATGTTTCTTTGTCTAACTAATTTTACCTGAATTAAGAAATTTGCCAATAATAATGATGACTGCCCAATAAAAAAAGATGTTGACTATTCTTTCTACCTTGAATACAGGGACAAAGTAAATAACCTTTGAAAATTGAGTATCATACAAACAACCAAAACATATATCCAACTCCCAGTTTCCAAGAGTTTCTAGCAAAACACATAACCAAGCAATGTTTCAAATATTGATCAGATAATCTGGCACTTCCTCTAGATCCTTCAAGTATTTATAAATTAAACAGCTCAATTACAATTAAATTACGGAGTCAAAAGGCTGATTCTACTATAGATATGATACACAAGGAATGGCCAAAAACTCACATGTTAAATATCACACCAATTAAAATTGATAGAAAAGTTATAATATAGATGATCAACCCTTAGGGGTGTGCCTAAGCGACCAACACCAAGTATGCACATAAATAGTAGTGAATCTAGCAAATAATCCAAATGAGACTTACATGAAACACAGAAGCTAGCACATATTATACTAAAGTGCGAATACAAAATAATTTGGTATTTTCTTTACTGTAAAAAATAATTTGGTATTCACATTTCCTATTCTCCATCCACAAATGAACAAAAGAAAGAAAATACAATGATCAACTCTCTCCGAAGAAATGAGACACGTGATCATATGACAGAGTTATAAGATCTTGCAATTTAGCAGCAATTTCCACAAAAAAAAAAAAAAATTGTGAAAGAAGATAGTGAAGGTATGAATTTTTGCTGTCTGAGAAACGGCTGGCCTCTGAAATGAGTAAAAGCAAAAACACAAGAAAACAGAAATAAATTATAAAATGCGTTGATTGCATAAAAATCACCACATTTTCACGTTTTTTAATTACAACGTATGCTTTTAAAATTTAAAATTCGATACACACTCTTTAAATTTTGCAATTATATCATATGACTATTATCCGGTAAGTCCTCCTGATGTGACAAGATAAAATCTTTGAAATATGTTGCAAATAAATTCACGACCTTTGTTATTGTTTCAATTTAATCACAAACTTATCATTTTTTTTTTGCAATTTCATATAATTTGTGTCGAATTGTGAATTTTAAAAACATATATTGTATTGAAAACATGCAAAGGCCAAGATTTTTATTTTGCAGCCTTATAAAAATTTAAAAACTAGACTGGCATTGCTTAGGAATATAAGATCAGGCCCATGGAAATTTACATACCTTAACATTAAGATAATCAGAGATGGCATCCAATATGAATTCGATCTCATCCTCGTGAGGCTCTGGTAGCATTGTTATTTTGGTGTTCGAGTCGGTGGTGCCAGCAACTGTGCTTCCTAACCATGGAAGCATAAAGATAACACGACCATCCTTTGTTTTGGGAACAATCAAGCCCATTCCTTCTGGAGAATAGTAATCAGGGAGCACAATGTGAACCCCGCTGCTAGGACAGATCATCTGCTTTGCTTCTTTGTCAGCCATCTTCCTCACAGAATCACAGAATGGACCAGCAGCATTCACTACAACTTTCGCATATGTATCAAACTCACTTCCTGCACAGTTTGACAAAGTAGGGTTTATAAGTGAAAATTACTTTCACCCAAGACAACAATTTGCCATTATGCTGATTTTACATATGCAAAAACACTAGAGTCTCATTCAAGAGAAGTCCAGAAACTGAAACTGAAGGAACAGGGGAAAAGTAAAAGACCAATAAAGATTCAGAGAAGTCCATGTTGCAGTCACTCTGTAATGCATATTCATCAAACTGGCGTGAAAAATATTTGAAAATTTTCTACTCTATTATCCATGCATTACCTTAGGGTATATTTGTTTTGGGATTATATTGTGGATGGTGGAAATCCAGATGGTGAAACCTAAGATTTCAAAATACTGATGAATAATATAGTATTTTGTTTTGAGATTTTGTGTTACGTTGGAAGTAATTTTACGTAAAATCAAATGTGTAAAAAAATGACGTGGTGTTATCATATTATTGTTCGAAAAGCTTTTGGTCAAATCAATTGTGTAAGAGTGAATAGGTTTGTTAGGGGTGGATGTGGTTAGATTTTGAAATCGGATTTTAGATCCAAAACTAGAACAAGATAAGGGACGTAACATTCCACGTCTGAAGGGAGAAATCCCAAAACAAATACACCCTTACTGTAGGGAATCAAGGGACAAAAAAAAGGCTGGAAAACAATGTCATTATTTTCTGCCCAACTCACTATTACAGAAAAGAACAAAGACATTCATGGATGGCACTATCTTGACAAAATTGTAATTATTTGAAGAAAGAGATATTCATACCTGATAAATTGTTTCTTATCCGAGCACCTATTATCCGCCCAGTATCCTCATCCCTAAGGAAGGTTACTACTTCGGCATGGTTAAGTATAGCTGCACCAGCTAAAGCAGCAGTACACGCTAATGCAACATTCACACGTGAGTCGTTCATTTGTCCATCATAATAGACCACGGTACCCTTCAGACTACGATCCTTTCCCTTTCTTAATAAAGTAGGAAACAGTTCGACTGACTGCTGTGCTGAATAGTATCTGGACAAGTGGAGCAAGCCTCGCCCAGCTATCAGATCGTACACTTTCAAACCCGCCCAGTAGTAGACCAGCTCGAACCAGCTGAAACATGGAGTCATACATGGCAAAGCATGGCACAGGTGGGGAGCATTGTCAATAAATTGTTTGCGCTCCTTCAGGGCATGAAAAACCAGTTTTAACTGCCCGTAATCGAAGTTGAAAAAAGCTTTCTCCAAATAGCGGACTCCTGAAAATAAATATTCCTAAAGCATTATGGGCCCACGAAGATCACAGTCAGCACCCAATTTAAAGAATGTAACCAGAACTAACAGAAGTCAAAAGAGACCTAAAAGAAGGTCAATAAAACACAAGATGAAAATAAAGCTTATAACTTGAAACAGCCTCGGTGAAGGAAGGGACAAGCTATGGCATCAAGTTTGACCAAAGCGAACTCAGAAACAATGAAAAGGGGGTGTTTTTAACAAAACTCTAGTCATTGTTATTGAGGTTCCTTCACAACTTTATGATCAAACACAAAATAATGCTAACTCTTTCAGAGCCTCTTCAAGGCAGCTTAGCTTGCTTATCCAAGGAAATAGTTGTTAAAGGTGTGCCTGAGGTGTGAGGCACATGAGGCTCAAGGGTTTGCGCGTTTTCATGGCTGAGGCGGGCGCAGTTTCCCAGGAGCGCACCTTTATGTGCCTTTTACTTTCCAAAAACATGGGTTACGTAAACTTTTGAAATAAAAAACTATTTTTGACAAAAATAGCTCGAAAGAAAACTGAGACGAATCATAAAAAAGAAAACAATGTTTAATTTATGCCTAGGTTTCGCGGAAAAATTGGTAAAGAAAGAAGAAACTAAGAAACAACATCACTGCCCCTGTATGCTAGGTTCTTTTTCGCTTTTTTCCTTGTGAATATAACCTTCATTGCTGCATTTTTTTACTTATGCGGTGTTTTGAATTCTCTACTTGTCATAAAAAGAGATATGACAAAATCTTTATTTATTTAAGATTATATATATCCTTCATATAACAAGACAACTGCAAATCTTGATTTAGGTAAGATTAGCCCATTGGAGTATTCCTAAAATAATAGGGCTCCAATATTTATTTTCTTTTTAAGTTTTATATTTTCCCATGTACAAGAGTGCGCCTAAGGCACACACCTTGCACCTTGGATGCTAGGAACCCTCTTCTGCACCTTGGTGCATCGCGTCCTTAACAATCAGTAGATATCAAACTTCTATTTAGGAGCTAGAAAATTGGACGGAGGAGAAGTCCATCAAGTAGGCTTATCCCAAAAAACTGTTCTCAAATCTTGCTTAAGTTAAAAAGTTTTGGTTTCATCAAGACATTCAAACAGTCGTCATCAGTGCTCTATCACCTTCTCGCTATCACCTACCGACCTACACTAAGGTTCCTCTGCATTTAAACATACAACAGCATCAACGAATCAATTTAGAAGAATTTGAGACATCATCGGTAGAAGCATTGGAGGCATCATCCGGTTTAGTATGGAGATAAAGCCAAAAACAGAGAAATGAGGTATTCTGCTAGCCAACATGTTAACTTATTGATTTTCACAATTTTATGCCTCCTAAGTCCTAGCAATATAACACACTTCCACCTTTTCCATCCTTTATATGTAGAAAACCCCACATTTAGTTCCTATTTAACAAATGCAAAATTGCTTCAACTATAGAAGGCTTTCAGAAACCATTATTCCATAACCTATGGATCTATTGGTTATAAATTCAACTTTCGTTCACGTGACGAAAGCAGAGTAATTCCTTTATAACTTTATACAGAGTCACAGAAACTACATGACAGTCAAAGAGGTATTAATGCGGTCTCACCTCACCACCGATCACCACAGACTCATAACACGGTACAATTCTCAAGACACAAAGTACAACTCAATGCACAAAAAAAAAAACAGTTCCACAATCAGAAAATTCAAACCTCCATGGATGAGTTTGGTAGACCTGGACGAAGTCCCAGACGCGAAATCCTCACGCTCAACAAGCCCGACACGAAGTCCGCGCGTGGCGGCATCCAGAGCTACGCCGCAGCCGGTTGCTCCGCCACCGACAACGAGGATGTCGAGGGGATTGGCGGCACTGGAGCCTATCAAAGCAGACTCCTGCACAGCGCGAGAAGGTACAACCGCGAAAGGGTCGGCGATTTTCTGTTTTATATCGGTAAGGGCGGGTCCGCGGTCACTGGAGGCAATCCGAGGGTTGCTGACAATGGTGTAGTAGGCACCGCCGGCCACGGCGGCCACAGCGCCGAGACGACGGAGGCGTATAGAGGCAGACGCTGCCATGAGAATGAGCGAGGATCAGAAATTGTTAATTTATTCAGATTTGATCGTGGAGTATGGGAGAAGGAACAAAAGGAGGATTGATTCAGTTATGGGAGTGACAGAACCGTCAAGATATAAAGCTTTGGAATTGGGAAGAAGCAGACAATTTGTGATTATGACTTTTATAATGTACTAATAATTTTTATATATATATATACACACTAACCTCCAATTATGAAGAGGGAGTTTTGTTATGTTTGGTTCGGGACGATGTCATTCTATCGATCGGGATGATTTAGTCTAATCTATTCTATTTTGGATTTAAATTTCTTTACAAATATATATTTATTTTTATAATAAATTTATATATCTATTTTTGGACGGAAAAGTAAATTGCATTAGTCGTAAAGATCGGGCTCACGCCTTACGTCATCCTCGGCGAATTGATTACACAACTCAAGTACTTTTTTTTTTTTTTTTTTTACGGGAAACATCAAAAATTTTATTAAGTCACCAAATCAGCATTTAAAGCATTTGCACAAGAATCGGGAGGGAATCCAACAGAAGACATCCCATACCTTCATAAGCAAGAGAAGCAAAACTATGTGAGCTACGCTATTCCCATGCGACGAGCCCAACTAAAATGAGCCACCTCAAAGCCCCTACTCAGCTGGATAATGTCATCACAAAGCATACCAAAGCGAGAAAGATCGGGTTTTGGCAAAAAAATTGCCGACATAAGCACTGCGTCGATTCAAAGAGAACATGCCGGATGATTTAGAAGCCGCAATCTCCATCCCACGAATTAAAGCAATAGCCTCCGCTTCCTCCACCGCATGGAATGAACTCAAGAAAGCACCAAACAACCTTGCCCAAATAATCACGAGCAACACCTCCAATGCCAATAGAGTTCCCTGCCAAAATAGTTGCATCGAATTAATTTTAACAAAGTACCATCGGAGGAGCCTTCCACCTAGAGTTTCCTTCCCGACCGCCTTTTTGCGAGAAGAGCGACGACAGCTTTTTTCGTAATCTGCCGCAAAACATGAAGCTTTCAAAGTAAGAGTGAATGATCTAAAGTAACGTTATCAAAAATAAATTTATTACGAGCAAACCACAACATCCAAAGGTTAGAGACAAACACCGCTTGATCCTCACAGGACAGGTTGCGCGCAACTTTACAAAACCAATCACCAAACTCAAGATGCCCCGGAGTTGCACGAGAAACTGCATATAAAACGGAGAAACTTCGCGAGAAATTGACCACCCAAGAACAATCCCTAAGAGCATGCTCCGGATTCGATCTCCGTCCCACATCTTTTGCAAAAGGGATTAATATCAACAAATCGCCCAATGAGATTCGTATTAATGTGCAATATATTCCTAAGGCATCTCCACACGAAGACTTGTAACTTGGGAGCCACACGTAGCTTGTTCCAAGCGAAGGATCAAGAGAGCCCGAAGAATCGACCACCGGTTCCACCGATAAATTCGACAAATAGCCGGACTTAACCGAGTAAATACCATTTTTATTGAATTTCCAAATAAGACGATCAGATTGATTAGTCCATCTCAACGGAATAGCCCCAATCCTATTAGCCTCCTCAGACGAGAAGAGATTATGCGGGAGATCAATATTCCAATTGCTCCAATGGTCAAGAATCAAATCTCTAACTTTCAAATTAATATTTGCATCTCCTCTAGCAGTGGACCTCGGGTTTAGCCCATTACTAATCCAGGATCATTCCAAACATTAATATTATACCCGTTACCAATAACCCAACAAAGCCCATCTCTTAGCGAGGTTTCGACCTTCACAAATCTTTGGACCACGTATAGCTCGGTCGGAAGCCACTTGGAGCAGAAAGAAAATCACCATTTTTGAAATACCTAGCCTTTAAGACCCGAGCAAGCGGGGACTGGATTTTGTAGAATGCACCATCCTTGTTTAGCAAGCAAAGCTTTATTAAAAAGAACAAGATCCCGCAAACCCGCACTCCACTACTCTTAGGTCGACAAAGCCTTCTCCACGCAATCCAATTAACCCTCCTCTCGTTGTGTTTCCGACCCCACCAAAACCTCGGTCATTGCCGAAACTAATCTCTCTATAATCCCCACCGGCAAGCGGAAGACACTCATTAAATAAGTTGGTATAGATTGAGCCACCGATTTAAGAAGTGTAAGCTTTCCACTTGGGACAAAGTTCGACTCTTCCAGTCTTTCAACTTCTTCTCAATGCGATTGACCGATGAATCGAAGACCGCCTCCTTAGATACCGCCAACATTAATAGGAACACCAAGGTACACCGCATGCCGATCGATCGATTAACGCCTAATAAATGAGCAAAATCTCTGACCCTCTCGAGATAATACCCCACCTTTTGAAACATATGTCCGATTTACCCGCAGTTAATAGATTGGCACGAAGCTTCTTCATAGATTTCCAAAACTCATTTCAAAGCTCTAATTTCATTCTCATTTGCCCTACCGAACACAACTCAAGTACTTCATCATACCGCATTTTTACAAAATTAGTCCCGTACCTAAGTGAGCTACCGTGTGGGCGAATCGGTTTGTTGTTCTCCGCATAAAGGAGAAGAGATGGTTGTTGTGGTCTTTCAAAAGGTAAGAGATATCCGTCGTGACAGAGACAAGGTGCGAGAATCGCTTGCTAATTTCGTTGAAGTGCCGAAATTAAGTTGCTAGAATCTGCTTCCAAGATTGAGATGCATCCCATTAGAATTTGCAGATTGAACCCCAAAACGGAGAGCTAGGGCTTCTATCAAAGTGTTGTTCTCCGCACTGCAAGACAACGCTTAGAACTTGCTAACTTGACCACGCAACGCTATCCCAAATCACAAAACCCAAATCCATCGACACATCGACAAAAACAGCAGATCCGAATTAAGCTTGAGGTGACCATTCTCGGGAGGCTTCCAAGTTATCTTGTCTTGTCGAGGAGGTCTCGGTTTTCTCACGTTACCGATGACCTTGAAGAATTCCTCCACTTTGCCTCAAAGATTGCTTAATAATATCACCCGGTTCCTATTTTTTCTCAATCACTCTTTAACTCTTTTTATTTTTCTTACACACACTTATTCTCTTTCATATATATTTTTTTAATTTTATCTTCTACTTTTCTCCCAATCAATCATTATCTCAATAACTAACAATAAAATAATATAAATTATTTTTATTTGACATAAAACTTAACCTACCCCTACTTATATATCCCTAATCAAACATACCTGTCAAAAAAAAAAAAATAATTAAACAAACAAACATAAATTTAATATTCACTTTAGGGATCATTTGCTTCACAGACGAGATCGATTAGACGGGATGAATTAAAATAGATTATCTTGTTGGGATTGATATATTTGAAATAAATATAGTTTGGATTGTAGGATTGTTCTTTTTTAATTTTATAATGACAAAATAATTTTGTATTTGGGTTGATGAATTAGGTGGGATTGTTGAGTAAATGACATAACCGCTCTCAATAATTAAATAAAAAATATGAGAACAATGTAGTAATTTTCAATTTGGGCAAGGGAATCCAAGCTCCCGACCGGATCGGTTTGTCATAAGAGCATGGATTAAGCTAATTTTTGGACTCAGACTCAATTTTAATTTTGGGTCGAGTCCCTCCAAGCAAACACAATATTACTTAAGGATTAAATAATCAATCAACACAATATTACTTAGGATTAAACAATCAATCAACACAATATTACTTAGGATTAAACAATCAATCAACACAATATTAATTATCTTTATTCTCCGCCCAATCCACTACCATTTTTAAACAAACACAATTTATTCACTTCGACTTGGTTTGAAGTATTAGCTAATTCCTAGTTTAGAATATCTATTTGTGTAATATAGTGTTATTTGTCCATAATAAGTTAAGTTTCAAAAATAAATTTAATGATTGATGATTACCTATCAAATATAGTTTGAGGCATTAAAATCAGTATTAAATTTCTTGGGTGTCCGTAATTTAAAATTTAATACAAGTTGAATAAATGATTTTTTTTTAATTTCATTATTATTGTTCATAATAATCCCAAAATTCATAATAATCTCATTATTGTTCAGACCGGGCCCTTCTTTAATCACGGGCCTCAAGATTTAGCTATACAACAAATCAAATATGACATTAATTGGTATCAAAATCAATAAATTCCTAATAAAAACACCAAACAAGACCATAGTATCCATGCACTCCCGCACTCCTCCACCCCGTATCCAATATTCCACGTTTGGAATCTCTAATTGACACCACGCTTGTAATGCACGTTACTCCCTCTGTTATGAATTAATTTGTATTATTTGGTGGACATACAAAATAAAAAAATAAAGTAATGAGTTGAATTTTGAAGATTAATTTTGTAGATCCCTATATATAAAGTAATAAATAAGTTGAATTGTGTATATGTGGGTAAAAAATAATGATATTTTGTATAAAATTGTGGATGATGTGAGAGTGAAGTTTATAATGAATTTTCTATTTTTAGGATGAATAAATTATTTTAGAACGTGGAAATAAAAAAATATGCCAATTATTATGAAATGAGATTTTTTTTTCTCAAGACACGAGTGTTTTTAAAATCCCCAATTTCAAGGGTTTGATATGGGGAAGGGCAAAAGGATATAAGTACAGAGGAACTGAATCTTTTCTGATGGTGAGCTCAGAAGAACGATGAATATATATTGTATATTAAATAATTAAAATCACTAAGGTTATGTTTGGTTAGAGATGTTGGTAGATGGGATGGAGGATGGAGATGAAAAATGGGGATGGGGATAATCCCGTGAATAGTAAATGTGTGTTTGGCTAGGGATGAAGAAGTAGGGGTGGATGAAGCTTTATGTCAAATCAAAGTTGATGTTGTATTATTTTGATATTGTTAGTAGGTTGAGGTAATGATTGAATGATTGTGATAGAAGATGATATAATATTATATTATTGTTAGTTAGTGGGATAATGATTAATTTAATAAGGTATAGTATAAAGTGAGAGAGAAAAATAAATATAATATAATATATTTAATGTGAAAGATATAGTTGATGTAATTGTATTGGAATATGTTAAAATAGGTGTGTAGATGTATTATAGGGTTGGATGGAGATTTGAATGGGCCAATCCAAAATAGAATAGGATGGGGGATGGGTCATCCACATCCAGGATGACCCCATCCTTAACCATGGAGGATGGAGATACGAGTAATCCTGTGAATAGTAAATATGTGTTTGGTTAGGGATTGAGAAGTAGGGGTGGATGGAGCTTTATGTCAAATCAAAGTTGATGTTGTATTATTTTAATATTGTTAGTAGATTGAGGTAATGATTGAATGATTGTGATAGAAGATGACATAATATTATATTATTGTTAGTTAGTGGGATAATGATTAATTTAATAAAATATAGTATAAAGTGAGAGAGAGAAATAAATATAATATTATATATTTAATGTGAAAGATAGAGTTGATGTGATTGTATCGGGATATGTGAAAATAAGTGTATGGATGTATTATAGGGTTGGATGAGTATTTGAATGGGGTCAATCCAAAATAGAATGGGATGGGGATGGGTCATCCACGTCCGGATGGCCCCATCCTTAACCAAACATACCCTAAATATATGTATTGTTGTGGAAAAATAGCATTGATATAATCACTGTTTTAATTATTTAAATATGCAATATATTATTTATATTGACTTTACAAACAATCTGTATAATACACGAGACACTATACTTATATTTGCTAAAAATTAATTTTTTTTTCCTAAAATTTATTTAAGCACTTTTAAATTGATATATGATTGTTTCTCAAATTAATATAATTATTTAGTGACTTGATAAAATTATTTTACGAAATACCAACTCATAGATTCGGTTTAAAATCTAAGCAAAATAAATTATAAACTGCAGCACAATCATCCTCTACCTCCAAGATGCAATTTAGTTAAATTCAAGCTGGATCTTTGTCTACTTAATAATGTTGGCGATATATAATTCTGGTTCATATGGTGTCTATTTTACATACCCCATAGTTTAGGGGAGAACCTGCAATTTACCCAAAACCAAGCCCTTCCACAAAATATGACTACTATGAAAAGGCATTCCCTCCAAGAATCAGAACATAAATAACTGTCCTAATTTCTCTTCCAAACAAAGCATTAATGTGTGAAGAAGCTGACCTTGATTCCTCACATTTTTGCTGAATAAATGCTCATCTTTTTATGTATCATCTTCGTCGGTAGGCTCAACTTCTTCATTATCATCCTCAGGTTCAAACAGCAGAGCTTCTTCCAATTCTTTTTCAAAATCATCCTGATCTTCATCATTCTCATTCCCTTCATGATCACCACAAGCTTCTTTTCGTTTTCTATTCTCGTTGGAATTTTTCTGATGAGCCATCTCGTTCTCTTCCTCGTGTGGAGCGGGACGAACCCCTGTCTGTTCATAGAATGATTTTTTCTGGGATTCCCAATCTGTAACAGTTTTTCCACCATATCTCCAATCAGTCTCTTATTTTCTGCTATGTGCTTTATGTTTTCGACGTCTATCACTTGGCTGGCCTCTTCAAGAACAAGAATATTGAAAAATGAGATTAGAAACATCAGAATAATGTTGGAAGATCAAAGTTCAGTGTAAAAAGAGCAGAATGACAGATGCTCAAAAACTAATTATCCAATGAGGTTCAACTAATTTACAAAAAAAAAAAAAAGCAACAGGCATGCCACAGAGAAATTGAAAACCAATGTGTCTTTATAAAAGGGTTATCTTTTTGTAATTTACATATATTAACATCTTTTAGGTTGCATTTGGATCGAAAGATGGGAAGTATTCAGAAACTATAATTGCAAATCCATTGAGGTCCATTGTATGGAAGAATTTGCAGAATGGACTAGAGATTCATTACTCTCATTTAAAGCTATTCTTGGAGGCACAAAATCCACTCATTTCAAATCCTTCAATCCAAACGCCAATTCAAATCTTTAACCAGTAACTGATATTAGTGTAATAACTCAAAAGACAAATACAACAAAAAGTAAAAAAAAAAATATTCAGGAATAAGCTCATTATATGAATACACGATATCAGCACCACACATCAATTGGTAAAGTTTCACAAGTCAAGGCACATCATTCAACAAGAATACAAGATTGATTTTCAGTGGATTAGAACTAAAATACAACAGATAATTCCCATCTGCAGGAATTATGTATAGTAAGGAGGCAATTGGTAGCACAAAAGCGATGATGAGTGATGCAAGTCATCATCAACAATGATTTTCAAGTAGCACCATAGGAATAGCAAAACTATCTTAATATACCTTTAATGGCAAGCTCCTTGGCTGCTGCATAATCGGATGAACTTTTCTTTAGCACATCAACATCAAGCTCCATGCCCTTATGGAGGAGGGGTGTGGGGGAGGAATTAGTTTACCCAGTGAGGCATACCAAAAGTACATTGCTCGTTAAGAAACTCACCATGTCCATGTGGATGAAGTGCTCCAATCGAGAATTAGAAAATAACCTATAAAATCAAAGTGGAACCGTCAGAACCAATGAACTGATGCCAAAAAAAAAAGGAGAGAAGCTAACAAGAAGAGCTTGGAACATACTTCTCATATGCTGTTTGGACACGGGCATTCTGCACATCGGTTAGTTCATTAACTCTATCTGTTGCAGACCCTTCATTTACACCTACAGAGCCAAAAAGAAACATGTTCCTTTCCAACATACTCTTCAGTAAAGCAGCAACTACTTTCACACCCACGGTCTTTGCATCAATGACAAGTTTCGTAAGCTGTCTCAACTCCCCTGGAAAATAAAAATGAAGGGCTCAGAAAAGAAAAATTATGATTCATTACATTGCCTGACATAAGTTCAAACTTTAGGTCCAGTCATTACCAGAAGTCCATATCTCTATAGAGGTTTACAGATGAGAAAACTACTTATATTTTTATTCCATCAGCATTGAAGATATTAATAGAAACCCTCATTCAAAAATAGTACTCCCTCCATCCAAAGAATTTAGTCCTGCTTTGCACGGAGGGAGTAACATATAAACAACATATTAATAAATAAATCAGCAGGAAAACATCACATTGAAATGTTTCATATGATGAGATGCTAAAGCAGTAGGAATGCTAATCCATTCACTTGCAAAGCAGTAGGAAATGCATACAAAACCTATATATGAAAATTTAGAGGAATGCTTGATGCTCGTAAATCTAGAAATGCTCTCTAGGATAAACCATTAAGGATAAACAGTGTCAATTGAATCTTAAATTTACCATTAAGGGTAATTCTGGAGATGCTCTTCGTGATTCCATTTTCATTTTAGACTGGAATAGTATCTATAACCTGAGTTTTAAGCATGTTGCCTTTCTTACTATGCTGTGTCATACTGAGAAGTCCAGAAAGATGGTCATTAACATCCCTTGGTCAAATATTTGGTAGTTTCCAGTCAAAGAAAACATCAGCACGCTAAAATGGTTGAACATTAACGGCATAATAATGTTATACATAACGTGCAACAATTTGTTGTATTGTAGAAAAGTATGCACTACAAACAAAAAGTGATATTGTTCTTGTAATCACATGTATGATAACAGCAAACTTTTTGTTTCTTAAATATACATATTTCCAGCATAGCACCCACCTCAAGAGAAGTATGCAGAAGCCCCGTCTTTCAAACCATATCAATAAATTCAATATTGTTCTGCCAAAACAGAAAAGCTAATTGTTTAAGCACTTCTATAAAAATCTACCAGATGGCATATGAGTTGGAGATTGAGAGGGAGACCCTAAGAATAGAGTTCAACTTGCATGTGAGGAAAGTGATATAAAAATAGAGAGTTGGCTGCCGGTTGTAAGAGTTCCAAAGTAAAAATTATGGAGTCCTAATTGAAAGTGAAGCAACTACAATAGCCCTCTTTCCAACACATTTCAACAATATTATCACCAGTCCTTTGAATGGTACAAGATAGGGTAGTCAACCATTCCTCCAATCTACATAATAAAGAGATTTACATGCATTAATGTCAACTTTAGATGTCAAGAACATTTATTCAAGAATGTCTCTAAAATCTAAAACCATCAAATTTTATCCTAGTATCATATTACAGAGGCATTGCTGCATTATCAGGTGGAGGGGAGATAAGAGAAAAAAACTATAAAAACTACTGGACTCAAATCAAAAGAATATTACAGAGAATAACACTGTGCAGTCACCGTAAGTGCAGCCAAAACTATACAGGAAAAATACATATCAAAGGAGAATATCTAATTATTTTTTTATCGGAAAAATGGTGACTTGAACCCTTGATCTTATGGCATAGGTAGTGGGGATCTAACCACTTGAGTTATACCACTTCGTCGAAAGGAAAATATCTAATAAGTAGCAGCTACCACATGTATGTAGATAGATACTCGAGTAAAGATAACTAGATAATAGATATAGTAGAATCCTACATACACTCTTTGATCAAGGCATTATCACATGATGGAGAATGGAGTAGCGTACTCACCAAGGGATAGGTAAATTTTGTAAGGTGGCTTGAATGGCTGTGTCTCATACAGGCAATACAAGCAATATAAACTGCCCAATCTGTTTGAGAGAGAACCAGCGGGAACCATGTACCCTAAAATCAGAAAATTGGCACTTATAAGGTTACAGTAGGAGAATGCTTATGGTAATAAGGATTTATCAGCTACGAGAATAGAAATTCAAGCATCAAAATATTGAATACATGTAAAGAATAGGCACAGTTCCCAGCATTCAGGTCTAGACATTCATGCACTCACAAACTGAACTGAGAAACTTTAAAAGTAAACAAGTAGATAAAGAATGTATAATGACCTAGATGTATAAAAGAGAAGTGGAAAAAACAAACTAATCCAATCAGAGTCGGGCTTATGGACATGGGGTGGAGGATTCACCTCGAAGTTTTAGATATACATGCCGTTTGCAAAGACAACCCAATTTCATTCCCATAAATCTCGGTTTTACAGACATGTGGTGGAAGATTCAACTTAGCTCCCCCACCCAACACAAAAATGATAGTTATAACTCTGTCCTCTGGTATCTCAGTATATATAAAATGAAGAGTAACAAAAAGCCACACAATTTACCTACCAATTGAATGTGCATACAGTGATTGCATGAAGAAACCTTGGTTAGTAGAAGGGCTAGCCTCGAATATAAATGAAAACTTCCTCGAAATCCACACTCTTTTGAATTCAGCAAAAGTAGTTGATTTGCACTACAGACCGAAACAGCAGTATATTAAGACCAAAGACCAAAAACTATCCCCAGTTATCACATTAAAAAGAAAAAGGAGAAGGAATACAATTATTGACTTTTTGTATACAATACCTCAACAAACTCATTCATGAGCTCATCAATGTCTAGCTTGAAGAGCTTAAGGTCCATCACCTTCTGACAGTTCTTTGCTTTATAAGCCAAAAACTTGTCTTCTCAATCACTGCCAAAGCATCGGGCATAAATTACTTCTTTTGGTCAATCAGGCACAAGGAAGTGGCAGTTGGCAAACAAAATCAGTTTATTACTGCAGTGTGAGTGGATTGTGCAAACTCTTTCATATTACGACACAGTAATGCAGGCAGAAACTTCATATCTTTCATATCAAATTGCTTTACAGTAATGCACTTCGCCTAAAGGTTTTTCGAACAAAATAACCAGATCCAATATATTAACAGCAGATAGAAACTTAATAACTGCCAATAAGGATGAGCCAAAACAATGTATCTAGCAAGACTGAACTTTGAATAACAAAATTAGATTAGCAAATGAAGAATGTTTACAGTTCACATCTCAAGTTATGGCATTCAAAAATCATCTCAAATTCAAAAATATTCTCAGGGCAGGCTGCCTATGGCTGAGTTCAAATCTTACCACTCCATTTATAATAAATTTTCTATATCTTTACACGCATGTGGGAACTACGAAGCTTGGTCCAAAAGAACTCCACCTCACAACAGATAAGTGTGTAGGGCAATTTTAATTTTTTAATCAAATGCAAACATCAGGTTTGTGCCGAAAGATCTTATTTGGGCATTTCATCAAATACATTATCTACATGAAAAACACACCCAGCTATGTAATTATTGAGCCAAATTACTAACCTCTTTTCAAGCTTTGAAAGCTAACGACCACCGCAAATCTCTTCAAACATTAGATTAGGTTCACCAGTTGTTTGATTTTGTAGGTTGAGAAGGTTGAAATTACTGTCGTTTTGGTCAGTTTGGGTAGTTGATAATGCCCTAGTTCAGCCAGTTTTGGAGCCCTTCTTCCCCTTCTCTCTATGCAAAAACAAAAAAGAAACCCGCGATGAGTTAAGGTCTGATTGATTCAAAATTGGACGAAAGAGCATCAATCTCTATTTGTTCGATTTTAATGAATGAAAAGTACATTTTGTACCAAAATATAATTTATATCTAGGCCTCGTTTGATTTCTTTTATTTGTTTGGTTTGTTGTATACATTATACTTCCAACCCGTTTCAAATAATAGCTAATACATGGTATTATAGATTCCAAGTTTTATATGGTATTTGTAATACTTATATTTCTTCAACATCTATTAAATTTTAAAATACCAAAAACACCCTTTACTTTTCAAATCACAATATAAGTTTATGACCCTTCACTTCATGGTATTATTTTTTTTTTTTTTTTTTTGATAATCCTGTGATCCGCCCAAGGACCGACTAATCCAGAGGACCAATCCCACCGTCCCACTAGCGGAGGCCCCTATTTAAAGCCGTGAGCAAAGCTCGTATTGACCTACCATCTCAGAATTGTTTGCACCCGTCTCATGCATGAGACCAAAACACTTTTTAATAAATTGTTATCACTTTTTAAAAAAGTGATACAAATTAGTATAAAAGTGATAACAAATTAAAAAGTGATAACAATTTATGAAAAGTGATAACAAATTTTGAAAAAGTGATAATAATTTATTAAAAAGTGACTGTTTCATGTCCGTCTCATACATGAGACGGCCTCACACAAGAGTGCACAAATTAGTCTAAAATAAATTAATACTAGTTATAATACTTGCTACCAAACATAATATTGATAGCTAATCACTAATTATTTAACTCAAGTTTTTAAACCAAACAAATATTGATAAATAAACTGGTATTACAAATATAGGTATTATAGTTAGTCTTATCCAATAAAGGAAACCAAACGAGACCCTAATTTATACTCAATTCAACACAATAATTCGGGGACCAATTTATAAATGGCTCAGGTTATTTGCACCATACTTTTTTATAAACACACCATCCAAAATTTTTGATAAAAAAATACGCATGGAAGGACTATATTACCCTTTTATTAATTTAAATAAATTAAATTCAATCAAAACCTAATTTATATACCACCCCCTATATTGAACAAGCCAACGAGTCGCCACCGATTCACCACAAAATCGACATCGAATCACCACCGAGTCAAACTTTAAATTTAATTTTAAATATTTTTTTCAACACAAATATTCCGAGAAATCACAAATATCACAAAAATAAAAAACAACGAACAAATCCCAAAAAGCAAATTAAGAAATAAAAAAATACAAAATATCGAAACAGTTCAATAATTCGGAAAAAAAAATCGAAACAGCACTCCAATAAATTCGAAAAAACAATCGAACAACCACTAAAAATTCGGAAAAAAAAAATCGAAAAATCAAAAAGTACAAATCGATTTGTTCGAAAATCAATTTTTTTTTTTGAAAGGGTTCGAAAATCAAATTTGAAAACACTTCAATATTTCGCATTTTTTCCGAAAAATAGTAATAATTCGATATTTTTTGAACAAACACCATTCGGAAAAAAATAGAACAATGATAATTGATTTTTATTAGAACAAGAACACATATTTCGGAAAAAAATCAAGAAAAACCCAAAATTTGAAAATAAAAAAGCGAAAAAGATCAAAATATATGATTCAAAATATCGAACTTCTTTTAGATTCAAAATTTTGAAATACAAATTGATTATTTTTTTTTCAAAAATACGAGAAGAAAAGGATGAAATAAGAACACTGCAAATAACCGAGAAGCGGCGGAGGTGTGGAGGGCGAAACGAAGAAGACGGCGGAGAAGGCAGAGCGGCGCTTGGCGAGGGAGCGGTGGAGAAGATGGCGCGACGGAGAAAACGCGGCGCTTGAGGGAAGGGAGAAGAGAGGGCGGTACGGAGAAGAGAAGGGCGGCGCCTAATGGGGAGAGGAAGAAGAGGGCGGCGGCGCCGATGGGGAGAGAGAAGAGGAGGACGGCGTTGGAGGAGAGAATATGGAAGAAGAATATGTGTGCGTAAAAATAGGGTTTAGGGTTTTTTTAGATAGGGGTAAAATAGGAAATATTGGGATGGTGTATTTATCCAATACTAAAAATAGTTGGTGCCTTCATCCCACAGATATTTTTATCAATTATGGTGGTGTGAGTAACTGAGCCTAAAATTATTGACAAAATGTTTCCATGAACCGGATTGTCGAAATTAAAATTTATGGTAAATTCGGTATTTTATTTAACATGCAAAATAATATTTTTTTGAACCTACTTGAACCAATTGAAACTATTTGGTATGAGAAGTGTTTGAATAATCGGCTAGGTTACAAATAGGTTTAAAAGAAATTTAAAATTGTAAATAGGTTTAAAAAAATTTGCACAACAAAGACAAAATAAATTTGCACGAAATACAAAAATATTTGTACAATGAACTTATTTGCAATTTTAGAACACTTTTGAGAATATCAAATGTGTAAGAAAAGGTATATTTATATACAAGTGGATAAGGGTAAAACCCATCATTCATGTAAGTAACCGATAAATTAAGTACTATCGGTACAATCCATTTTTAATTGTATTCAAATAAGTTAAGTTAATGTGTGAATTGGTTTGTACGGATTTTATATCCATGTAAATTTGCAAGCCTATTTTCTAGAATTATCTTAAAAACATTTTCAAATAACATAACATTAATGTGGAAATTATCCTAGAAAATTGTCTTGTAAATGGTAGATATGTGTTGTAGAATCTACCACCGCCTATATGTTTAGCAATAAGATAAGGACCTAATTTAGGCTAAATTAGATCATTATCTTATTGCTAAATATGCCTACCAAACGGGCACTAAATAGAGATATCCGGGCAACTTATCAAAAGAGTTATTCTCTAATTTGTACTAGAAAAAGTCATTATAATATTGTTATATATAGTTAAAAATTTCAGATCAAGTCTACGGTTGTTTATCTCAATTTGGGCCGCATAAAAATGAGTATCTATCTCATTTGTTTTATTCTCAATTGGCCCGGGGATATTCACACACACAAAATATCTTAGCACACACGATGTCTGTATTTTTAATCCAACATAACGTGTAAAGACAATAATACCCTTCCCCTAATTTCAAACATTGAGACCGTCTAAGTACACACACCTTATTATGGACGTGGGAGCGTTGGACAAAATCAAGAAAACGCTCAAAACTCGACGAACAAGAAACCTAAAAAGAGGAGAAGAAGAAAGACACCGTGGTGGCACAAACAACAACCTGGAGACGGGCGATTTTGAGTTCGTTGGTCGAAATGAAGCCTAATAAACGAGCTAAAAAGAAGAATGTAAGTATATGTATTACATATTTTGTATGAATTTAAAACTAGGGTTTTTGTTGATATATTGTGTTTTTATTGCCATTTTATGATAATATGAGTTGTTTGAGACCATATAGCGTATTTAAACTATTATTTCGATGGTATTTCATAGTTGGCGCTAAAAAAATTTGTTTTTTCGTAACCGGTTGTGCGAACCTGGTTTGCCGCACTTAGTGGTGTTGTGCGAAAAGTTTTGTCGCACAAAAGGCACTTGTTCGACTAAAATTTTCGCACAACACTTGATGTGTTCCATATTTTATTTCGCACACCTTTGTATCATATTTCGAACATTTTTGTCGACAAAATGGTATTTGTTCTGTTATTTTTTTCGCACATTAGTAATTTGTGTTATTGTTTTTTGGCACATTGTATTATTGATTGGATCAATTTTTATGTTTTGTCTTTTGAATTCGAAAGAAGAAGACGATTATGATATTGGGTGTTCTCAATCGGATTATGATTTCTTTTTTTTATCCGGATTATTATGATGTGGATGATGAGGATGAGTTATGCGATGAGGATAAGGCTGTATGATGAGGAGCGGTTGGACGATGAGGAGAGAGTTAATGAGGATAAGTTCGGCGAGAAGGGAAGGATGCACATGCTCGTAATGATTTTGAAATCACAATGGACTACACGGATACATTCACCACCACGGAGTATTTTGAGTCACGAGACTCATTGATTGATTGGGTGAGGCGCGTCGGCAAAGCTCACAATATAGTAGTCGTTGTAAGCCGTTCGGGACTACGGTGGGGGTGGGACCAAAAAGCCCGTATTTGGTTAGGTTGTGAGCGTTCGGGTGCGTATCGACCAAAAAGAAGAAAGTTAGTGACTGCGAACCAAAGAAGAAGAAGCGAGAAGAAGTCGATGATGGTGACGAAGAGGAAGAAGAGATCAAGCGAAGGATCACGGGCACGAAGAAGTGTGGATGTCTATTTGAGTTGAGGGAGTACGAGCGTAGTGATTCTACGTGGCAACGTGATGTGAAGTGTGGCACACACAATCATCCGATATCCCGATATCTTGAAGGCCACTCTTATGCGGGACGCCTAACACCCGAGGAGGAGGCGTTTGTGATTGATATGTCGAAGCTCAATCTGCTCCGAAGATGGTTTTGGATACACCGAAGAAAAAGAATGAGGACAATCATTCTACACTACGAAATATTTACAATGTCGGTATAAGCATAGAGTGATCGAGTGGTGTGGGCGGACTCGATTCTGAGTATTTGATGACGAAGTTAGTGGAGAACAAGTATTTTCAGACTGCTAGGAGATGCCACAAGACCAACTCTTTGCAAGAGTTATTTTTGCACACCTGGTCGATCCGGTTGGCACATGCTTTTCCTAAGGTGCTCTGATGGATTGCACCTACAAGGCGAATAGGTATCGTCTTGTTACCTATATTTCTTGTGTATATGTATGTTTTGTTACCTATATTTCTTGCGTATATGTATGTTTTATGAATTATGTTGGTTAATTGAATAGGTATCGCCTACCCTATTTGGAGATTGTGGGAGTGACATCTACCGGCACGACATTTTACATTGCATCGGCCTACCTAGCCGCCGAGAAGGAGGAAAACTATCGTGTGGGCACTTGGCTTGCTAAGGGGACTTTTGGGAGATGATTCGTTGCCCACGGTTATTGTTACCGATCGTGAGAGGGCTCACGATTAATCTTTGTTTCAACCAAGTTCCCAAAGGCCCGCCACTTTTTATGCACATTCCACATTGATCGAAATGTCTTGGCAAATTGCAAGGAGATGTTCAAAACCAAAAAGGAATGGGACAAGTTCAATAGTCGATTCAATAACGTGTGGAGAGCCGAGTCCGAGGCGGAGTTTGAAGAGGTCATGGGGGTGCTCCGTTCCAAATTTCCAAAGAAGCCCGTGGACTATGTCATGAACGATGGATTAATCCATACAAAGACAAGTTTGTTAGGGCATGGACAAATGAAGTGATGCACTACGGAAACACCACTACTAACCGGTAATTTTTTTTTATTATAATAGTTATTGTGTTGTTTTTTAATTTTGTATATTAATGGAATAAATTTCCTTCTCGGGGTAGAAAGCCATCATTCGGCTCTGAAGAGATTCTTGGTGAATTCTATGGGTAATTTCGAGACGTGTTGGAACAAGACTCACACTCTCTTCAATACTTGCCACGTTGCCATCAAAGCTTCGTTTGAGAAGAGTCGAACGTTGCTCAACACAGGTTCTCTTCTACCTTTTTAACTACTTAAGGGCGTAGTGTCTATTGTAGCATTGAAGAAACTGTTTGATGAGATTAAGATTGTTAAGACTCTGGGTTTGTGTCAAGTGAATGCACGCATGTGTTGAGAAAGGTATATGGATTACCCCGTGCTCACGAAATTGAACAAGATGTCCCGAGTGATAAACCATTACCGTCGAATTCACTTTACGAGCATTGGAGAAAGTTGGATATGGAGCCTCGGGTGATCGAGCCACAAACGGAAGAAGAGAAGGAAGAGAAGGGTCTAAGGCATTTGACCCACGGTTTAAAGATGCGGTAGATGACATGTATCGGGTTTATCTAACCTACTCGGCAAAGGAGAGCTGTTATATTTGAGGCGGATGCGCGAGCTTGCTAATCCGGGACTACGGATTGTGAGTAACCAATTCCAAAGACCGAAACCCGTGGTCGTCCAAAGACAGACAAGAAGAGAAGTAAGAAGGAAGATACTTCGACAAAAAGAGATCCAAGCTTGTTCGAGATCAAAGAGTCCTTCGAGTTTGTTGGGAGTTGCTCGGCGCAAGAAGAATGCAAGTTCATTGATGTGGATGTCTCGGTCCCATCCGCAGTGTTTCAAAAGAAAGGACGTGTAGTGCAAAAACCGGTATGTTTTTAATTAGTGCCAAGTAATTTATTTTTTCATTTAATTTTACTATTCTTAGTAATTAAATTTTGTTTATTACATTTTAGGTTGTCTGCCGACGCATTACCACGACATACAAAGGGTATGGATTTGATTGGTAGTGTTCTGTGGAATATCATCCATATATCGTGAATATGAAGAATGTCAAAGGCGATGGACAACTGCGGCTACCGGTGTATTGCAGACCTTATGGGTTTTGGCGAGGAGAATTGGGCAAGAGTTCGACAAGACTTGACTACCGAGCTGTCCAAGAATGTGGCGTTGTACGAGACTCGTGTTCCTTGAAGATGGTGGAGTCGAACGCATGTTGAAAGTGCTTAATTGCTACGATGAGTTCGCCGATAAGGAGCACCGGTTGGCGTTGCGAAATGGGACATCTAGTAGCATCCACGCACAACGTGTGTTTTGCGATCCTCGACCCGCGCATAAATCGACATACCCGCCCTTGAAAAAGCAAGGCCCAAAAATCCAAAGAAGATTGTGTGTGCATTAATCAATGAGAACCACTTCGCATGTGTATTAACTTTATATAATTTGTGCATTACATCTTTTAATTATATGTTGTTTGTGTAACAAGTTGTAATCAATTTTGTTAGGTGTTCTTCGATGCCGGATACACTTTACCGGTGATTGAGAGTGGATGGTATGAGTACCACCAACCTATTGCTAATGGTTGGTTATCGGTGTACGAGAAGTTGGCATTTTCTTGACCTTGTGATTAGATTTTGTATATGACAAGATGGACCCTTTTGCTATTCTTTTTGTGAATGTATTGATATAATTTATGATTTGGACCATATTTTGTGAATCGATCATGTAAATCGTGAACATATAATAGTTATGAATATGGGTATTTTTGTGATGTGTTTGAACTAATATGTGTGATTGATTATAAAATATTTTGTTGAGTATTTTGTGAAGTGTTGAGTTACTATTTCGTTGAATATACAGTGGTACTAAGAAATTATTAACTATATAAGTGAGATGTTCAAGAAATTTTTCGCACAAAATAGTCTTGTGCGAAATATTATGTCGCACAAGATCAACTTGTCTTTGAAAAATTTATTCGCACACGGTGTGTGCGAAAATATCAGCCGCACAAGGTCCTATAGTGCGAAACTATTATTCGCACACGGTGTGTGCTAAGAATATATGTGTGTGTTCTAAACATATTGCTTTGAGGTCTTCAAGGATAAATCCAAAACCTTACGTGCGACAAAATTACTCGCACAAAAAAATTAGTGTGCGAAATATTTTTTCGCACATGGTGTGTGTGCTAAGAATATATGTGTGTGTTCTAAACATTTTGCTTTGAGGTCTTCAAGGATTAATCCGAAAACCTTACGTGCGATAAAATTACTCGCACAATAAATATTTGTGCGAAACATTTTTTCGCACATGGTGTGTGTGCTAAGAATATATGTGTGTGTTCTTAAACTTTGTTAATGCGGATATTATTTTCGCACACAAGTACTTATGTGCGAAAATTATGTTCGCACAAAGATGATTTGTGCGAAAATTTTATACGCACAGTTCCTTTTTGGTGTAATGATAATTTCACATAATATTCAAAAAAACAATAAAATTTTTACATCATTACCCTAAAACCACATAATAGCCAAATCACATAGTAACATAATCACCATTAAACTTGCATTTGTTTACGACAAAATATCAACATAATATCCAACAAAACAAATAAAACTTATACTCATCGACGACCTCGCTTGCGTCCTCCACGAGACGATGATCCCGGCTCTCCGCTTCCACTCGACCCGTTTGCGACCCCTAAGCGATGTTGAACCTCCTTCGCCATCCCCACTTAGTAGATGTAATACTTCTTCCACCTTTTCCATCGCATTTTGCAAAGTCGAGGCTCTCATCGTGCTCGTATTTGTGCAAAAGACTCTTCAACTCATCTTTTGCGGCATCCACGTTAGAGACTTTAGGTGGTCGTGGACGATCACGAGGACGGAGATTCATGTGGTGCGGGTTCAAACGATAGCCAACCATTTGCAAGGAACCAATCAAGGTATCCATCACTACAATCTTCATCTCGGTGCATTCTTCACCTAGCCTTTGTGCGGTCAATAAATGTGCATTCCACGTGCTAAAACTCGACCAATTGCACCCCAAAGTGCCCTAGTTCTTTGAGACCCTCTACCCTTTCGCGACGCCCGTGACAAGAGGCTTTTCGGGAACAGTTTGAACGTAATAAATCGCCTTAGCACCTATCCGGCATGTAGGGCTCCACAATATCTCCACAAACAATACACCCGTAGAAGTACGAGACGCGCTTCAACGGGTAATGATCTCTCAAAACGATATGGGTTCCAATTGACCTACAAAAACTTGAATTAATTACATGGCAAAACAAAACAAAATGACATATAAATTGAAATTTCCAAATAAGATTACGAGTAGGCTCATAAACATCTAACCGTTCTCTATAATCTCGAACACGGTCAATTCTTGGACTGTGTGTGCTTCAGTGAATACTTGGTGGATAGTGGGTGGGGAAATATGAAGTTTGCATTTTGTGGTGGTAATATCGAGATGGGAAATGCTCATATATCCAGGGCTGCACATTAAATTGAATATCAATTAATGATAAATAACTAGAAATAAGCAAAGCAATGCATTAATAAATATTTACCTCCAACAAAGTGAGATAGCCACCGATCCGCTTCACTTTGAATCGCGATGCCTCACCCAACTGTTTATAAAGATAGGCTAGATCTGCGGATCCCCAAGCATATTGGCCAACCGCTTCATATCGAGAAGTGTATTGCAACACGATGTGTTTACGCGGTACCCGCTTTTATCCGGAAATAACAAGGTACCAAACACGTACAACACATAAGCTCGTGGCCGCATACGCCACCTCATCTTCATCATCCGATCTCATCATCCCCATGAAGGTGTCCTTCACCCACGTCAATTTCACAGACGACCCACGTCTACCCCCGACCGCATCCTTTGCTTCATTTCTCGTGACTCCCAACAATTCAATCACATCCTCCGTACCATTCTTGTCTCTTCCCTTGTAGGTGCAGGAGACCATCCACTGTAGACCCGTAATACAATAAACGTCATCGAGCGTGATTGTCATTTCACCAAAAGGAAGATGAAATGAATTAGTTTCCGGATGCCATCTCTCCACAAAAGCGGTGATCAAGTTCTTGTTCGGGGTCTTGTATGCTCCACGATTAATGTGAAATAATCGTGACCTACGGAACATCTTTGCGGAAAACTTCGACTTTCGGTGTAGGTTCGCCTTGATATCAAACTCCCATGCTAGGAGTTTAGCAATATGGCTCGACATCTCAAAACACCTCTCTCGGTACCTGCCATATATGTCGAGCAACATGATCTTGGAAGCCATGAAGCGAGGGAGGTGATGGGACATATTCCGCCGTGTTTTTATCATCCCCATCGCCTCCCTCTTCATCACCATCATCATCATCGTCTCCTCATCGCCGTCGTCACCTTCTTCATCTTCATCGTCATCACCTCCATCATCTACATCCGCCGGCTCCTCATTGTGTACTTCCTCAAGAGCCCTTGTACATCCGCCGCTCCTCATTGTGTACTTCCTCAAGAGCCACTTGTACATCCGCCGACTCCTCATTGTGTACTTCCTCAAGAGCCCCTTGTACATCCGCCGAGCTCCTCATCGCCTCCCTCTTCTCCACCAACGGGTATAGCATCCGCCGTGTTGGGTTGTGGGGTTCGGGATCAACATCACCCTTCTTTTGTTTCCTACGCCTATAAGATGCGGTGGCCGTACTCTCCTCCCCGAGGATCATCTGCTCAATGAAAAATAGAAATGTATGCATATTAATTTTTGTTCGAAAAAAACATAGCACAATAGCATTTCGTGCGAAAATAAAAGTTTAAAAAAAAATTAAGTGCGAAAAAAATACGCACAACATACACTTGTGCGAACAAAAGTTTCGAACACAAGCACTTTCAGGCGAAACTTTTTTCGCACAAGTGTATGTTGTGCGTATAACCGCAGTCGCACACAAACTCATCTATTCCATTCAAAAATCCAACAAATTTCTTCAATTTCGCTACGTATTAATCAAACACCTAAACCACTAAACCGCATAATTCATAAATTATGCGTAAAAATCGATATTTAGCAAACCCTAAACATGATTTCCAATGTTTCAACCCACATATATATGCGTAAAAATATAGGTGACAAAACACAAATTTTGAACAATTATACACGTAAATAGCTAAATAAACATCATAAACAGAACAAAATTCAACATATTTTGCGCAAAATATCAATATATATATATGTGTTCATTTTAAAAATTTTTGAAAAAACTAACCTCCTACTCTGTCATTATATCGGGCGACTTCGGAGAGCAAGGCGGCGAGTGCGCGGCGCGGAAGGAGCGGCGGTGGCGGCGGTTGTGCGGCGGAAGATGCGGCGGAGGCGGCGGTTGATCTGAGCGAGGAGAATTTTGTGTGTGTGTGTGTGCTGCAAATTTTTTAAAAAAAACGTATGTCTGAAATATACTTGCAAGGGTATTATTGAACTTTTCGGTGTGTGTACCTAAATTTTTGTGTGCGTACTCGAAATAGTGTGTGCTAAGATATTTAGTGTGTGTGAATATCCTGGGCCTTCTCAATTTTGCATAATTTTATTTTGCTCTATTTTTAATTTTTTTCTGTGCATCTTAAATTAAAAAGATTAAAATTCTTTTTCTATCAGGTTTTGATAGATTGTAGGAATAATTTATTAATCCATTTTTCACACAAAATAAAAGGGAAGTTTAGATAGACGGGAATAATTTTCATTACTAAACACACACCATTTTATCACTATTCTAAGTTTTCCTTCTTCTCAAATACATCAAATAGCGTTCACAAAGTTATTAAAATAGATCAAAATCTAAAATCTCATCCTTGACCATTGCAATAGGGTCTAATGGTGCAAACTTAGAGTCGTTGCATACTGATTTTGTTGGTCTGCAACACAATTGAGTTAACGTAACCTTGCCCTGTAGTCGAGATAAAAGGAACGCGACTTAAAAGAGGCAGTGCCATCTATTAAATTAAAGTTTTCCAATAGAAACGATTTTCAGACCTCAACATTATCATGCTCATAACGAACCGTAAAGATACACGTGCAGTCATCACTGCTGTGTGTCTTCCTTTCAATTTCAACCACATGCGCATCACCATAAAGTGCATGATCTTGATTTTCCTGGAAATTCACATCGGAGGCATTACAAAAAAACAAACGAGGAGAACGGTCAGACTGAGACTTACCCTGAAGCAAAGAACTAGATCTCCAACATTGATTTTATCACATTCAGAAGGTTCCAAAGGAAGTGAGCGTTCTCGTACGGCCCTCTTTACGCTCACCCATTCGTCTTCCTCTTTCCCAAACCCAGCAAATCTCACACGAACTACCTGTCATATTTAATGACAGATTTACCAAGATATTAGCCATCAAAGAAATTTATTTTAATCACAAAAATATTAGCCATCAAAGAAATTCATTTTAATGACAGATTTACTAAAATAGGAGACGTCAAAGTATAATAACTTGAACAACTATAAAAAAATATATAAAACAAGCTGAAATCTTACCAGTTCCCTGAATAAAGGACTCTGTAGCTCAGGAAAGTACCAACATCAAACCTAATAAAGAAAACAAGACTTTGTTCAGATTGTTCAAAATGATGTAATAATAAAACTGAATCAATTATGTAAAAGAGATAGTATTAATAGAGAAATTCATTGTGTATATTATCAATGCAGGAGACAAGACCTAACTAAAACAAGGAAAGAAAATATCGAGCGAATAAAGTAGGAAACACAGTAAAGACAATATAATCTTCAACAATGCCTATTCATAACATAGCTACTGAAATCTGTCTGGTCTTTCAATTAGAGGCAGCCTCTAATTTATGAATGCAATAGAATAGGTGTGGAGAAATGCTCACCAAGCAGAATCCTTAGCTGATCTAGCTTGAACATCAAGTTTGAGAGCTCAACAGCTGCTTCACTTGCAGAGATTGTTTGCACTGCCATAAATTTGAAGATTTAATCGTCTCTAAGTAAATGAATTTTTATAATTGTGATGCAAGCCATCTTGTAAAGTATGTATACCAATCTAGCTAATGATTTAGGTACTTAGCATTAGGAAATCATGGATTGAAAACCCCATCCATGTTAGAAAATCACAAATAATTTCTTCCCAAATCGAGCAATATTAATTTTAATATATTCAAGAGAAAACAAGACGGAGTTCTTAGGAGCAAAGTGGTCATACGTACAAATAAAGCATAAACGAATTAGCATGCTGCAACATGAATTTACGAAAATACCAAAACGAAATTGCCATATTTTGCATTAGTACTAGTTAATACTTGGACAACTTCACCAAAAAACAGGTTAAGAGTCGAATAGAAATATCCGAGCAGAGCAGTTCTCCTGATTCTATAAAAGACACTAACTAATATGAACAATCATTATATCTTCCAGACGAACCTTTTTCTCGTTTTTAATTACTGCAGCCTTCGAAATAACAGCTCCTTTGGGAGGAGATGCTACTTTAGCACCCACAACTATTTGCTTATCTCGGAACCAACTTTGCACCTGAAATACAACAAAGAAGTCAAATGCTACAAGATCACGCGACTTACAAACAAAAGACAGTATTGATGAAACACCTGTGCCCACTGTATAGGAGACTTTTCTGAACGGTAAGTCGAACAGCTGCATTAAAAACACAGGAAATCGAACCTCAAATTCAGACAATGTCCTTACTAAGCCACAAAGCACAATTTAAACCAATCAAGAATTCTCATTTGTATAAACCCAAATCCAAAAACAACAAAGAAGTGATCATACTTAAATTTGGCTGAAACTTCTCTACACAGCTTCTCATCAATCGGTTCATCTTTCATTTCCTTTAATAACTTCTCCATCTCAATTATCTGTGTAAGAAATCAAATGGAACATCTCAAAGCAATAGATTGAAAAAAAAAAAGAGGTAATTTGGTCATTCCCGCAGTTCATCCATCAATTTTATATTTTCTATAAATAAGGAAAAATCATTATCTAATCTATAAACCAATGTTGATTCCCATTTGAAAATCTGAATATTCAGGCAAAGAAAAGAAAAACCCATAAAATAACAATTTTCTTGGGCATTTCAAACTTCAAGAAATCATTTTATAATAAGGCAGAAAAAACAAGTCCAAATTCCATTTTATAATAAGGCAGAAAAACAAGTCCAAATTCCATCAAAGAAACTGATGATGATTGTTGATAATATCATCAACATGCAGAGACTATTGGGTGTATAACACAAATTGAGAAGGGATTATCAAATACTGAGTATAATAATGATGTAAAGAGGAAATCTTTAACCATTAAAAAACAGAACTCGAGAAACAAAAACTTACCTCTGCACATGTAAACTCCGGTAAATCACTTTCAATTTCCATGGCTACACACTCATCGTCCATCTCTCACTCAGTCACTGACACGGTCGCACAGACGCACATAGATTTCTTTTACAGGGTTTTTCTTTGTTGGGAGGTGTTCTCTGCAGTGAGATTGGTGCAATTGTGTTAGGTCCAATGCTGAAAGTAGAAACCTTTTGAATTTATAATAATATACTAAGCTCCCTTGAGTTTTGAAGAAATCTTACTTTCACTTTCCGTCAAAAAAATAAATAAATCTTAGTTTCACTTCCCGGAAAAAGTAATTAATGCCATATTGCCATTAATAATTTCTATAATAAATAATGAAATCATTATCGTAAACATATTTATGGCCTAAGATTTTTAGCCTTTATTTCTTTTACTTTAAATCAATATTAATATTTGTAGAAAATAAATAAATCAGAAAATGAGAAAAGAAGATGAAAAACACAACAAAGAAGGGGAAATGGATGAAAAAGATGAAAGGGAGTAGAACTAGAAATAACAAAAATAAATAAATGAAACTTTCCGTAGCTTTTAGATTTGAGGTTAGGATTTTGAAATCTTCAAAATTTATGTTGAAATTTTGGAGATTCGAAATTAAATATTTTCTAAAGTTTATTCACTACTTTTGACGCCATTCTTCCCCTTCTCTCTATACAAAAACAAAAAAGAAACCCGTGATGAATTGAGGTCTGATTGATTCAAAATTGGACGAAATAGCATCAATCTCTATTTGTTCGATTTTAATGAATGAAAAGTATATTTTGTACGAAAATATAATTTATATCTAATTTATACTCAATTCAACACAATAATTCAGGGACCAATTTATAAATGGCTTAGGTTATTTGCACCATACTTTTTTATACACATACCATCCAAAATTTTTGATTAAAAAAATACGCATTGAAGGACTATATTACCCTTTTATTAATTTAAATAAATTAAATTCAATCAAAACCTAGTTTATATACCACCCCTATATTGAACTAGCCACCGACCGCCACCAATTGAATTACCACCGAGTCAAACTTTAAATTTAATTTTAAATACTTTTTTCAACACAAATATTCCGAGAAATCACAAATATCACAAAAATAAAAAACAACGAACAAATCCCAAAAAGCAAATTAAGAAATAAAAAAATACAAAAATCGAAGCAGTTCAATAATGCGGAAAAAAAAAAATTGACAGAGACCAATAAATTGAAAAAAACAATCGAACAACCCTAAAAATTCGAAAAAAAAATCGAAAAATCAAAAGTACAAATCGATTTGTTCGAAAATCAAATTTGAAAACACTTGATATTTCGCTTTTTTTTCCCGAAAAAATAGTAATATTTCGATATTTTTTTGAACAAACACCATAAATTTGGGAAAAAAATAGAACAATGATAATCGATTTTTTATTCCGAACAAGAACCCATATTTTGGAAAAAAATCAAGAAAAACCCAAAATTTCGAAAATAAAAAAAGCGAAAAAGATCAAAATATACAGATTCAAAATATCCGAATTTTTTTTTCGTATTCAAAATTTTGAAATACAAATTCAGATTAGTTTTTTTTTCAAAGAATACGAAAAAAGGATGAAATAAGAACCCGCAAATAGCAGAAAAAGCGAAGAAGACGGCGGAGAAGGCGGAGCGGCGCTTGAGCGAGGAAGCATGGAGAAGATGGCTCAACGGAGAAAACGCGGCGCTTGGGGGGAGGGGAGAAGAGGGCGGTTGGGAGAAGAGAAGGACGGCGCTTAATGGGGAGGACGCGCGCTTGGGGGGAGGGGAGAAGAGGGCGGTTGGGAGAAGAGAAGGACGGCGCTTAATGGGGAGGGAAGAAGAGGCGGCGGCGCCGATGGGGAGAGAAGAGGAGGACGGCGTTGGAGGAGAGAATAGGGAAGAAGAATATGTGCGGTTTACGGTTTTTTAGATAAGGGTAAAATAGAAAATATTGGAATGGTGTGTTTATCAAATAATTAAAAATAGTTGGTGTCACCATCCCATATGGTGGTGTGAGTAACATGAGCCTTTATGGTATAAATTTTTCGTTCGTTTCTTGTGTAAAGCCCACTTCATAATTTGGCTTAACATAATAATTTAATTGGACTGACTAGGTAATTTAGGTAGCACATTTTAAAGAGCAATAAAAATTTGGAATACACATGACTTTCATTCAGCCCATAATGAAAAGAATTGGCATATGAAATGGTTTATTTTCCTACACAAGATATTTCTTTTAAGCCTCTTACGAGAAATCAATTTTCTTTTCATTTGAGAACTACGAGAAATTGGTCAATGACAATAAACAGGCCAAACTAGGGAAATTATTGACAAAATGTTTCCATGAACCTGATTGTCAGAAATTAAATTTTAAGGTAAATTCAGTATTTTATTTAACATGCAAAATAATATTTTTATCATGTATCATACAAGTATTATTAATATTTAGTAATTCGAAAATTTTAACGCATAATACACTTTTAAAAATAATAATACTGTACTTCATGTTCAAAAACATGGTGGAGTAATTCTTAAAAAATATTATTAAAAAAATTCACATGAAACTAATTAAAAAAATCATAATTAAATAGCACTAGTCGGCTCCCACGAAAATTGGCCAAGGGATTAGAAAACGAAAACAAAGGCTAAAAAAATACTTAAACTAATATAAAATTTAATCACCCCCTTAATTACAAAACAAAGATTTGATATCATCATCAACTCATCATTGATGAAAAAATCCGTGGCATCATAAATCAATCAGAGAAACATGATTCTCCTGCACCAGAGAGAATGAGATAACAAGGTGGCAGAATATTCAAGAAGAATTAAATCTATGCAAGTTTCAGGTATTGTACAAATAGGAGGAGGTCTCAAGATAGAAAATCGAACACAAATCTAAAATAAAAATAACATCTCTCTACCTAAAATAGCAATCTAAGCAGTAAAACGTAAACCCACCACCTATATCGGAACTTCCAGTTTCACAGTCGGAGCCGGAGGCTCCACATGCTCCGTCTGCAGCCAGTCCTTCGCGCATATCAGCGCCTCCACTGTTTCCGGCCGCAACGAGCACCTGTAACCGTCCCATTTCCTTCCGTACCGTATCAAATACGGACGTGCCAGGGACCGTACAAACGGGGATCGACAGAATATCGCGAGCCATTTTCGATAGAGTCGGGTACTTCATACGGTTCACCTTCCACCACCCCACGACATCAAACTCATGCACACGTGGCAATAGCGACTCCTCCAGATACTGGTCCAGCTCCGATTTTGAAAGCTGGCTCGTCGTTTCCATGATGTAAACGTCGAAATCCGTTAGCCCTAAACCGTTGCTTTCCATTTCGGCCCCAGATTCATCTTGTTTGACAGACGTCCCATTTGCCACCTCAGCGTATGCAGGCGTGAGAGGCAGCGGGAGAGAGACGTATTCGAGGAATAGCTCGTGGATACCTTCGTCGACGATTTTCACGTAAGAGGCGGACTCTTCACCATATATCTTTGAGAAACTAAATTCAACGAGTTTTAACTTGAATCGGGGGTCCATAACGACAGCAATTGCCAGAATGAAACAGCAGCTTCTCCAGTATTTATCGAAGTTTTCTTGCATGGATTTCGTAAGAGTGCTGACAAACGGGTCTTCACTGGTGGCTGCACGTGCCAATTCCAGCTGAATCTTCCAGGCTTCGTGAAAAAATGTGTTGGTAGTTGAAGCATTAGTGGTTGTGAGAAGATTGGCTGTATCGAAGAGGGGTTTTAAATACTGACAAAGAATCTCAACTTGCTGCCAATCTTCTGTAGACGGTGCATCTTTGTAATCGGGATCAGAAGTATCCAAGCAGGAGAATACTTCCTTCAGTTCCGAAGCAGCTAACAGCATCTCATACGTTGTGTTCCAGCGAGTTTGGTCATCAATAGCAAGACTCTTCGAGCTAGGGACTTGAAGATGTTGTTTGAGCTCAATAAATTTTTCCTCACGCGATTCTGACGTCTTCACATACTTCACACTATCTCTTATCTTCTTCACGAGCAAATGCACAGATGCCAATGCGTTTTGGACGATGCTGCTTAAGGAACGAGCAAGGCAATTTCCAACGAGCAACTGACCATCGAGAACGAGTGGGTTCTTAACAGAGAGCAGAGCTCTCAGATTATCAACAGCAGCATCATTCAAATGTTGATTAATAGTTACAGAGAATAACTTCCCATCCATATTCCAGTCAGATAGGCAAGCAGCAACAGAGTGGCTGAAAGCAGTATCAGATTCTGGATAAGGCTCCATGATCACATTAAGAAGCTTCTTGTGCATTTTCCAGTCACTATCAATGAACTGTCCACTCACAAACATGTAGCCAATAGTTTGGGACGAAGACCATAAATCCAGAGTGAGGCAGATTCTGCCAGGCACCCCCTCAATCACCCTCTGAATACTCTGCTTTTCCCTCAAATAAATAGCCACACAGTCACCTTGAACGGTATTAAAGCTCACCATATCAAAACGGGGCTGCAAGTTCTGAACGAATGCCAGAAAACCAGGCTGTTCAACCATGTGAAGAGGATAATCGTGCATGATAATCATCCGTGCTATCTCGTGACGACACCTGTCTGCATCAAAGGAAAGGTAAGGTACACTGGCCGTACGATAGCGTCTCTTTGGTGTATCAGTGAAAGTTCCCACTTTTGTAGGGGCACTGAATGGTGTCAACTGGCTTTTCTCCTGATTACGGAGGACTACAGGGCAAGTCCCCTTTGCAATGTGACGCTTGAGATGGCTTGTACCAGCTACCTTAGATCCTGTACTGTAGGCAAAAGACTGTTTGCATTGCTTACAGCAGGCTCTCCTGCATCCAGCCCCAACAGTTTCGATAGTGAAATGCTCCCACACAATTGACTTCTTTTTCCTACGCTTGGTTGGTTGTTGCTCAGCACTGTTTGGTGTCATCTCTTCATGGTTGGGCTGAGGCTCTAAAAGGTCGAGCTGCATATCTGATTCGATCTGTTGGTTATCTTCTTCCACTGGTACAAGTTCATTATTCATGATAACATCGGGATTGTCCATCTCCATCTCGAAAGAATGCTATAAGATCGAATCTATCTGCAACCAAAGGGGAAACAAAATATTAGGCCACAAATTCAATCCTGAAGCTCAAACAATCAAACATGTATAGCAGTTAATGGATGCAAAGATTTGGCAACTGTGACAAACGGACAACAATTACCAGAAAGGTTAAATATTAGACATCTGCCTTTTTTATAAGAAACATCTTCTCAACCAAGAGAAATACAAGAAAAGACACTATACCAATATACTTCTCTAATAACATTACTCAGCATGTCATCAATCATCATAGGTAAGCAACAATACTGAGGGGAGTTTAAACATAAACCTGATAGCCATAGAGTAGGAAATTATACTTTTATGCATAAAATATATTTTGCAAAGGAGGCCCCACAGGGCCACATTTAAGGGAACTCAACGAAGCAGATTCTCCCTCGTATTTAATTCAACACTTTTATAGTGACAATTCAACAGAAGTGTGGAATTACTTTGAACCGATGCAGTTTATGCAAATAATGGGCCCAAGAAGTAAAACCATCAAGGAAAGGTTAGACAAGTGGACATTGGGCCTGAAAGGACCAGAGTTTTGCCATCTCAAGTGCATGGAATTAAACCATGTACTGAATCAGATAACACTAATAAGTTTCATAGGTTAACTGGGCCCCACCTGGACCCGTATCCACTCAGCCAACCAAAAAAAAAAAAAAACAAGTTGAACTCCTCTTGTACAAACTCGAACCAAGATATAAATAGACCACAACATAAATTAATATCCATCAAAATAAAATCATCTTTATAGAATAAACCCGTCATATTTTTGAAAAAGGTTAAACTTGACAAGAGTCTAACACGGAGCCACAAAAAGAATTCATTCACCCACCACAAACACCAGCCAGAACACGTTTCATCAACAAAGGGTGTTCAAGACGAACCTTGATAAACCCAGATCGAATTAACAGAGCTCCAAAAATTCGACAGGAAAAAGATTCAACGCTACTGAATATAAAACAACATATCCAAAAAGACTCAAATCACGGCAGATCGAAGACTTAATTTACAACAAAACAACCAAAACAAGTCCTAAGTACCTAAAACCCTCCAAACAAAAAAATTCACAGAGAAAAAACGCGAGATCTAACCTAAGAACCAGCTGAACAACTGCATAAGTACATAAACAGAAACGTTGACTTCCAGACAACAACACATCAACGAAAAACATCAAAAAAGAAAGTCCAATCAACAGACTACCAACAAAAAACAATAACTCAATCGCCAAACCACAGATCACTGAAAAAACAAAGTAAAGAACAACACAAATCTCAACAAAACTAAAAACCAAACTCAAAGCTTTCCATACCAGCGAAACAAGATTCCGGAAGCAGAAATCAGACGCAACAACCGGATCTTCTGCCGAACCCGAGGCGGGAGGCGATTTCCGGCGCCGAGATCTAGGGTTTCGACGGGGGAGATTGGAAGGAAGAGAGAGGAGAGAGAAAGCTGGAATTGGGCTTGCAATTGGACCTAATTTTTGGGGTTGGTTTGATTGTAAAGTTGATAAGGTTTATTATTATTGGGGTAGGGCGAAAGGGGTACCAAAAAATTAAATTGAATTGGATATGGACTTTCAGGTCCATCTACTTGTGGCGTTTTTAGTGCGTGAGTTTCAACGTGTATTAGTGCGTGTTTATTTTTTACTTCACGCACACACGCTATTTCTTCATGGTTTTTCAAATGTGACCACACAGCCCACCTTCACTGTGTGTAGCCCACTACATAGGGAAATTTTTTTAAAAAAAAATTTGTAGGGGCCTACAATTTGTTGAATTTGCAATTTGGACGATTCTTTTTGGGGAAATAATTTGAATTTTTGTAGCCCATATGATGTGGACAATATTTATTAATTTCGAAATGGAATTTGAAGATCCCATCTTAAAAATTCAAATAATTTGGTCCATGGCCTATTCGTTTCGTTACTTGAATTTATTTAAAAAACTCACCTAACTCCATTATTTAAAAGTACTTAAATCACATAGGTCAAGCAACAGAATAACTCAATTATTGTGGGATTCTTTTAATTAGGTTAGGGATTAATTTCAGGCAAGTATTTTTGTGCCCGTTGGACCATTTACTAGTTCATATTGTGAATTATATATTTAAAAAAATTTATCACTCAAAAATGCATATAAAAAATATATATTACAAAAATATTAACAGTGTAATATTTCTCTAAGATTAGCGATTCATATATCAAGATTCAAAAGAAAGCAAAATTCTACAGCTTTGATTGAAAAATCAACACCATAGTCTACTATTTATTTTTTCTACAACCTTATCAAAATTTCATTGCTCGTTTTTAAAATAATTGTATTTTTTCATATCAATAATGTTTATACAACACATAACCAAATATTAACAACAGGGGTTTATTTTTTCTTTCTTTTGATACCGTATACAATGGTTCGTGATAAAATTCGCACTACACTCGAATTCATTTTCACCATCACATTTTGCTCTATATTTACTATTCTAATTTTTTAATTAATTTATACGAATTAATTACATAATTTTTAATTTTTATTTTATATTAATTATTAAATATTTTTCTAATAAGTTGATACAATCATACATATTAAATTAACATGATATAATGATACAGTCTTATGAATTAAAAAACATAAATTAATACTCCACATAATATATAAAAAAACTTACACAGTACAAGAGAATTAATAACAACTAATAGTGATCTTCTAGATCTCGGAATTAAAAGTATTTTTCTCACATATGATCAATCAATGCATTACGAAGTGCGATGTATCCATCTTCGTGTCTAATTTCAAGTAATTTAATTATTAGGATGTTTAATTTAAGGTATTTTAGTAATTATTAGGATGTTTAATTATTATATTTATTGTAATTTATGTGTTTTAACGTATCTCTTGTGTGATTTTGAAATACTGTTATTATCTAGATTTTAATTGAAATTTTAAATGCATATTTTTATGTATTGATTATACAATCTTGAAACTATATGTGTAAATTTCATTAAATCATTAACTAATTCTAATTAATTAATTTAAATTTAATGGGATAAGTATTAAAAATAAACATTGTTGAATTCGAAAAGAAAGATAGCATACCGATAATCGGAGGAATTTTTATTATTTCGCACACACTAAATGTCATCGTTACGCCCTTATTTATACAAGACAAAATGATGCTAACAAGTAAAGTTGGTTACAACTAACTAACTAAAATGTCACTGCTATCTTCTATAATATTCGTCCACGTGTGCATGTATTCCTCAATGTATCTAGAGACTTATTCCATCGGTTTATATGAGTAAGACAATTCTTCACCCCCAAGATGAAAGTGGTGTGACAAAGGCACCAATTTCACTTGGAGAAAAAAATAGTGGAGAAGAGTCTTAGGCAACGTATTTGTGAACAAATCAACAATCGATGTTGAGTACGAATATGGTGTAATGTAGGAAGCCATCTTTGTACAAATTACGAACAAGATGACAATCGATCTCTATATGCTTTGTACGCTCGTGGAAGACCAGATTTTCGGTGATGTGTATTGCGGCTTTGTTGTCACAAGCAAGTGAGATTGGATGTTGAAGGGAAAGCCGGAAATCGAAGCAAGATAAGAGATCCATTAAAGCTCCATGGCGGTGGATGCAATTGCTCGATATTCGCCTCAACCGAGCTCCGTGAAACCGTGTTTTGTTTCTTGGTTTTCCAAGAAATGAGAGAAGACCCCAAAGATGCAATTACCCGTGACGGACTTTCGTGTGTCTAAGCAACTACCCCATCCGCATCACAATAAGCTTGAAGAGACAAATCGGGCGTGGAATAAAATAAGCCAAGCTTAGAGGTCCCTTTGCAGATATCACAAGAAATGAAGCATGAATTCCCAGTGAGAAGTGCGAGGAGAATTAACATATTGGCTTAATTGTTGTCTTGAATAAGTGATGTCCGGCCCGGTGAAACCAAGATACAATAATCTCCCTACAATTCGACGATACTTTTCAAAGATCTCGGTAGCAAAGATCCCTCAAGTAGACAAACGTGCACCTTGAGGAAATGGAGTAGGAACCGGTTTACAATCAGTCAATTTGGCATCCTGGAGAAGATCTAGGATGTACTTCTTCGCGTGAGCGTAGTACCATGTTCACTCCTAGCAATTTCCACACCCAAAAATACTTGGCAAAACCCAAGTCTTTGATAGTAAATACCTCGTGAAGATGATTCTTAAGGGCATTAATATCGGTAGTTGTGCACTGTAATCAAAATATCATCCACATACACCAATAGAGCCAAAAAGAGGAGCGACCCCATAGTGAAAAGACAATAGTCAAGAAGATCGAGTAAAACCATACTTGAGTAAGGTGGAACAAAATTCAGAATTATATTCTCTAGATGCTTGCTTTAAGCAATAGAGGCTTTTCTTGACTTACATACCATACCAGAGCAATCTTATAACCGGTGGGGATTCATGAACACTTCTTCATTAAAAAAACCATGGAGAAATGCATTATTAATGTCAAGTTGACATAAAGGCCATTTGTGAGCAAAGAGCAAGAGCAATTAACATTCCGATAGTCACAAGGCTTTGCTACGGGAGAGAAGCTATCTTCATAATCAATGCCATGAATTTGATGATACCCTTTGGCAACAAGTCTTGCCTTATATCTTTCTACAAAGTGTCATCTAGGTTAAGTTTGATTTTGAACACCCACTTACAACCAATGGGGGACTTATGAGAATGAAGAGGAACAACATCCCATGTTTGATTTAATTCCAAAGCCTCATAGCTTCTCGTAACATAGCTTTTTCCCAATTTTTATTACCTAATACTTGATGGTAAGATTTAGGTTCTTTGATGTTAGACAAATTAGAAGCAAAAGCTTGATGTAAGATTTAGGTTCTTTGATGTTAGACAAATTAGAAGCAAAAGTAGTATAAGCATGATCAAATATAAGTGATGGAAAAGTGAAGTCGAAGGCTTACTTGAAGAGGTAGAGCTGGTTTGAGGATCATTGGTGAAACACCGAGGAACAACACCACACATCACAAAATCATTAAGCCAGTGGCTTTTCGTGAAGTTCTCATAGGACTGGTATTATGTAGTGGAGGAGAATATGTACGATACGGATGTGTTTGAGTTTGAGGTGATGTAGAAGAGAGAATAGGTGGTGGGTAGTATCGGTATAGTCATCATAGGTGTCATGAAAGGAAAAATGGATGGGGAATCGGTGGAAGGAGAAGGAGTTGATGAAGAAACATGAAAAGGAAATATGTTCTCAAAGAAATGCACATCCCTTTAGCTAAATATACTGTGGTCACTCAAATTGTATAACCTGTAACTTTTTTACGAGAAATATAGCCAAGCATGGTACATTTGGATGCTCCAGTGTAAACTTCCCCTTTTGTGGTGTATTGTTTGTAGAAAACGAGGCATCCAAAAACTCTAAGGAAGGAGAAATTTGGAGGAGTGTGGTATAAGAGCTCATGAGGAGATTTTCAAGAAAGTAATGAACACGGAATTTTATTTATAAGGTATGCAGCGGTGAGCGGGAATAAGGCCAAAATTTGTTTGGGATGTGAGATTCAAACATAAGAGCTCGAGCAATGTTTAGTAAATGTCTGTGTTTTCTCTCCACCACCCCATTTTGTTAGGGTGTGTACGGACGAGTTGTCGATGTATGATGCCAAGGGAAGCAAATAAGGATTGAGTGTCTTTGCTCATGAATTATGTGCCATTATCGACTGAAGGATTGTATATGAGTATTATATTGAGTGTGTATCATGGCACAAAAAGATTTGAGTATAGATATGGTATCGAGACTTGTGTTTCATCAAAATATCCATGTAGCTCGAGTATAATCATCCACTAATGTTAGAAAGTATGGGGTATTAGTGATTGAGGGTGTAGAGTATGGTCCCCATATATCAATGTGAACAAGAGTAAATGGCTTAGTGGAATGAATTGTACTTTGTGGAAATGGTAACCGGTTTGCTTAGATAAATGACAAACCGAGCATGGATCAATATCAAGAACATCATATTTATTCATATCGAAATGATAGGCAAATGTTTGAGTACAACCAAGGGAACATGGCCTAGCCTTTTATGCCAAACACTCACAGGGTGTTACAGATTTATCGAAGTAATACAAGAGAAATGTGGTAAATGAACAGAATGAGATGAAAATGATTGTAAAATGTAGAGTTTGCCCATCGGATGTCCTACAAAGAACAATCCTCTTACTCGGCCGATCCTGCATCTCACATTTAGAGGAGGTAAATGAGCATATCAGGTTAGAGTGTTGTAGAAAATGTGAGATGGACAATAGGTTATATTTGAAGCTTGGTATATATAGTACATCAAGTAAGATTAAAGAAGTAGATAACTGTATATGTCCCGAATGTGTGACAAGTTTATGAGAGCCATCGCTAGATAGATCAAGTTATAGGGTGAGTAAGAGGGTGTAAACCATTGGTAAAAAGTGAATTATCATAGCTCATATGTCTACTTGCTCCAGTTGTCTAATATCCAGGTTACCACTACTCAAACAATTAAGCATAGAAAATGCAACACGAGAATCAAAGATGTTACCTCGCAAATTCCACTAGATTAGCAAAGGTATCGGTGGAGGTAGAGGAAGTACCATGCTTATGATCAGATTTCCCAGTACTTTGCTATCTCTTGCTGAATCTAATGAGTAAAATCTGGTTGTGGAGAGGTACGAGGAAGTGTGATCAAGAATACCATCGAGTAGTGCGCCACACGGTTTTAGTAGTGCGCCACGGTCTGGATAACCATGTAGTTTGAAGCATTGAGAAGCTTCATGTCTCTTTCCACCACGGTGTGTACAAATCAATTTATCTTTCTCTTCTTTGGATCTAGTCCCCGAGATTTACTAGTCCCCTTGTTCCATGGAGAAAAAGTGGTCTCGAGGTTTAGAACCTCTCTTCCGAAAATTGTGACCACCTTGGAAAACATCACAAGTGCATCAACCGATTCGATTTCCCGTTGTTGCTCGATTCGTTGGATGATTGAATATGCTTTATTAACGAAGGTAAAGGACCGAGAATAAGAATTTGATTCCTAGCAAAGATCAAACTATGAATTTAACCCCATAAGAAAGCGCATAAGTCTGCTTTTGCATCTCCTTATCTTCAATTTGTTTCTCGACATCGCATGTGCATTGCGTACATATACGACCTTTGATAATCCGAGAATTCATCTACATCATCCCAAAGTTTTTGCATCTTTCCATAGAATATATCCACCGTATCGTGACCTTGTTTGAGATTATAAACACTGCTGCAATGAAAAAGTTTAGTGCCATTTGTGACATCATAACGTTCACAGACTTTCACCAAAGTAACCGATTGGATTTGGAGGAAATAAAGGACTCAGCTAAATCCTTAGACATGGCACCAATTAACCAGGATGAGACCATACAATCAATGCTTTTCCATTTATCATACTCCTCGAATTACGATCGGGCGGCGAGATCGAACCATCAATATATCCGATCTTAGATTTCGCTCCAAGAGCTAAGGAGATCGACCGCCTTACTCCATGTGACAAAATTTGTACGAGTAAGAGAAATGGTGATAAGCTTCATACACGGATATTCATGACCATTAACGGAACCAGGAAAAAAATCATCGAATGAATTAACAACAACGGTAGATGTAGAGGCAGAGGTATTATTGACCAATGGCAGCAAGCAAAGAGGATTAAGATCTCGGTGAGGTGCCATCGCCAAAAAATCGAGATAAACACTTAATTAGCTCTAGATACCATATTGAATTCAGAAAAGAGAGATAGCATATTGATAATCAGAGAAATTTTTATTATTTCGCACACACTAAATGCCATCGTTTTGCCCTTATTTATACAAGATCAAAATGATGCACTAACAAGTAAAGTTGGTTACAACTAACTAACTAAAATGCCAGTGCTATATTCTAGAATATTCGTCCACGTGTGCATGTATTCCTCAATGTATCTAGAGACTTCTTCCACATCGGTTTATATGAGTAAGATAATTCTTCAAACACAAAAAGAAAATAATAAAGATTAGTGTGATATAAATTAAGTGCCATATGGAGCGTTGAAATGTGTATACACAATGTAAAAATATGTTGTAGTATTAGATTGGAGTTGTGTTTCAGTGCCACATTAAAAATAACTCAATATTTGACGTTAGGTCGAAGATGTTCTAGTTAAATAGGCCCATGTGCGCAAGAAAATGCACTACAAAAAAATATGCCGACGGTAAAGATGAGAGACAAATAAACCCTCTCCATTGACAAGGGTAAGACAAGAGTACTTTATAATTTATTTAAAAAGGATGAGGGCTAAAATTTACTCGCCAAATGATAAAATTAAGGTAAGAGTTTGATAAGTGATATAAAAATAAAAAAGTCAGTGGTTAATTGTACCTCGCCTTTGGAGAATGAACAAATCCCTGCTTTTTTAGCTAATTAAAATACAATTGTTTCTATTTTTCTAAAAAAGGCGAGGGCTATTCAATCTTCGACAAAAATATAAATAAACTTTCTTCTACCTCCAAAGCGCATTTACCCTACATAGAAAACCACCGCCACCACCGTTTCAACATCCACGTATGGAGTTTTGTTCTATTCGTCATTGTCGTAATGAGAGCATTTCTATGATAATATTTTTTTATCGATTAATTTTTTTATGTTTGTTTTTTTATATACATACATACAATATGTATGTATATATAAATTTATATTTATATATTTGTTATATTAGATTATTTTGTTAATTTAATTAATTTTTAATTAGATTTGTTAGAATATTAATGGTTATATTATATTAATTGTTTACATTATATTAAATTGTTATGTATTAGATTGTTAGATTACTTATATTTGTTAATTGTCAGAATAGATCATAGATTTGGTAATTATATTAATTGCAAGTTATATTATATTAAATTTGTTAGATTTATAATTATAATTGTTTAAATTAAATACTAGTTTAGATTGATTCGTTACATTTGATGTGGATGTTAGATGTTATGTTAAGGGGATCAACACAGTTTTAGGGGAAACTATCGATTTATTTTAAGAAATTTAAAAAGTTATCATAAATATTATATTATTTCAATCTATATAGATCAGAAATAGGACGAGGTAGAAATCGGGGCTGTAGAGATAGTGGACGAGCACTAGTATAAAATAAATTTAATTTACATTTTGTTATTTTGAACGTTTCAATTAATTTTTATGAAAAATTGTGATTCCATATTTATAATAAAATACTCTACATTTTTTTTTAACCCTACCTCTCTATTTTTTAATTTCTTACACTTCTCATCAATAATTTTAAAATATATATTATATATATATATTTTTTGACAGAAATATATATTATATTTTATTTTATTTTTATATTTTTTAAAATTTGTGTTATCCCTTAAATATTAAATTTAAAAAAATAGAAATAGTATAAAATAAATTTTATTAAAAGAAAATGGTTAAAAAAGGTCACCTAAAATGAACTAGAGAGTTTGTTTTGTTCATTTGTTGTCTTCATAATTATTATTGTTAAAACGTCGGTTATAATTTGTGATAGCAGCATACATGCACAAGTATGTTGAGTTTGAGGATATATTATTGTTATTATGCAATAAAAAGAATATATTATTATTATTATTATTATTATTATTATTATTGTTGTTGTTGTTGTTGTTGTCAGCCAAGATTAAAATAACGCTATCGCAATTTTAATTTTACGGATATATCGATGGATATATCGATATCGCATATCGATATCGCAAAAAATTGAAAAAATGACAGAAATTTTATTAAAATCTTGAAAATTTAACAAGATATTTCAGGAATTATTATAACATATTATTATGCACATATTCCATTAAAAATTACAATAAAATTATATTTTTAAAGCAACCATATGGATAATAGATTATATAAATACTCTGATGCAAAATAAGTGACAATATAATACATAATACAATACAAAATTGCTAAATATACATGATACAATACAATTAATACCAAAATGAAGACCTATGTGATTCTCTTTTTGGGGAAACAAGTGGGAAACAAACAAAATGAAAAAAAAAAATTAAAATTTTTTTATAAATAATTTTAAAAAATCGCGATTTTTTAAAAATTTGCGATATTCTGCGATATTTCCGCGATATTCGGGAAAAAATACACTACGCTGATCGATATGGATATCGATATCGATATTTTGCGATATTTCCTGACATCCGGGAAAAAATATATTTCCCTAATATCCGTATCTCAACTTCATTTTTGCGATATATCCGCGATATATCGCGAAATTTGCATCCTTGATTGTCGCTGACCCTATTAATATAGGATTAAGTACTATTTGTAATCCGTATTATAATATATTTTATAATTTGTAAAATAAATAATATTTTATAATAAATTGCAATTCGTACTATGTAAAATCGACAGATGTTGTTACACCGATTAAACCCACGAATAATCCAAAGTATTTGGAGGTCAAATCGGCCTCGTTTAGTGGTTTGGATTGAAGTGTGGTGAATATTGATGATTGGTAATTAATGTGTATGCATTGATGAACAATGATGAGGAATGTAAATGTATGAAACATAAATGCAAAAAGATTTCTTTGGGAGGTCGATCTCACACTTAAGGTTGGATGTTTTTCGATCCTGTTATTATGTCTTGTAGGTCTTATTTATACATGTCAATTGTCCGTTTCCAAATCCCGTGGGATTGGGTGTATTTAATGCAATGGTACGAGAATTAAATGCGCCTATCAAGGTACCACACGGAGGATCGGACTTCTAACCCTCTCGGGGCCTTCCACGTGGCTTAACCGTTGGAATCCCTCTTGGCGGCGAGATCTTTTCCTTTTTGGACGAGACATCTTCCGACCGCGGTCTGACCCCTGCATTCTTTCCTCCTTTGGGGAAGGTCTTGTCTCGGCTGAGTCGCTTCTCGGTTTTCACCGGACTCTTCTGGGGTCACTCTCCTCGCGTAGTAGAGGCGAGCATCTTCTCGGAACCGATACTATGCTCGCTTAGAGGCCTTTGCTCACGCCCTTGTGCGAGCATCGTCCCTTGAATTATTTCCATGTCACAACAATGATTGATACCTCAAGTTCTCACCAATTTTTGTTTATTTTACCACTAAATTAGGGATCGATTCTCGTATTAAAAATTAAATATTTAGTATTGTGATTAAAAATAAATATGATTTCAATTCATAAATATGCGTACAAGACACACACACACACATATATATATATATTACAAAATGTATATAATAATAATAGTAAAAATATAGTTCATGATATGGACCCGATTAAACAAGTATTACTATTTCTTTTTGGGTTTGATCTCATATAATAATAATAGTAAAAATATAGTTCATGATATGGACCCAATTACACAAGTATTACTATTTTTTTTTGGGTTTGATCTCATTGTGTGCATGCATGCACTCACTTTTAAAATAATAATATTTTGAAAACTAAAAATAAAAATAATAATAAATTAACCGAAAAATATCATAATACAATTGAGTGCATGCACGCACCCACTTCACAAGAGACCAACTCTTCTTTTGAGCGGAAACCATATTTAAAAATTGGGTCGATGATGATTAAAATTATTGTTTATACAACTGAAAAAAAAATTAAAAATTGCCATTTTCTGATCCGCCGATCGGGTTGAAAGAAGAGACAGATAGGATAGGCCTAATTTGGACCAATTTAATCTTTGGGCCAAAAATGGACCTATTAAGTTTGGGCTCGTTTAGGGTGTATTTGGGGCCCACAATTTATCAATGGCCCACGTTATCTGTACACACATTTTTATTTAGAACACTCACATTATGAAAACACACACCGTTTATTGAGTACACCCCTAATAATTCACTAAAATACCCTTTTGCGAATAAAAATTTTTCTCAAAATTTGAAAAAATTTAATTAAAATGTGTTCTTTTTGGAAAATATTTCCGAAAATTTGGAGAAATTTCGCCAAAATATGAGAACAATAGGTTTTTCGAAAAAAAAAAAAATTCTAACCTCAGAATTCGGAAAAAATATCTGAAAATGTGTTCTTTTTTGAAAAATATTTCCGAAAATTTGAAGAAATTTCGCAAAAATGTGAGAACAATAGGTTTTCGAAAAAAATTCAAACCTTAAATTTCAGAAAAAATGCCAAAATTTTGATGTATTTTCGAAAAAATACCGAATTTTTACACTTTTTGATAAGGACACTTTTGTCATTCCACATTTATTTTACTTTTTGATTTTTACAATGTGGGTGTTCTAAATAAAAATGTGTGTGCACATAACCTGGGCCTCTATCAATTTATATAAAAAAATATCCCCTATTTATTTATTTATTTAATGTTTTCAATAATCCTGACTTCGTCATAGGCTACATATGTTGGTCTTAGGAGTTTAATTTAGTTTGGTTATCTCCACAAATTCACTTAATTAATGAATTTATTGTACTTTGTTAGCATTCAACGGATTCAACTGTTCCAATTTTCGTATTACACTATCCTATATTAATACATGTAAATGTAATGTACACTATTCATTGATATTTTTTAACCTAATTCTTGGCGTGTAGAATCAGGAATTGGTGAATTCACAATCGATATTACAAAATATTATCGAGCCTAACTAATTGAAAAATATTAATGGGTGAAAATAGGTCACACTATCTAATAGGTTTACGGTCCGCCTATTAGGACTCATTTGTTTTGAGGTATTAAATTTTGAGTGATAGTGAATCATGTGATACATTTGACTTTTTATGTGTGATATATTTTATTAAATTATACAAATTAAATATTTGTTAATATATATTACAACATAGTTTAACATGAGTCATAAAATTTTCAAGTGTTTTTGTATTGAAAATTAAATCATGTGATAAGTTAAAATTTTACAATTATACCCCCATTTACTATTTTTTTAAAATAAAAATAGATATTTTTATCAATTAACTTGATAATAAGTGGATGATTATTTTAATATCTCATAAAGGAGAGATTCATTTTCACTAAAAAATGAGAAAACATGTATTAGACTTTCATATTTTTATGGTCATAAGTAATACAAATTAACAATAACAAACACTTGATTTTAGGAAAAATAAACAATATCTCTAGTAATCACCCGAATTAAGCCTCTTTAAAAAGCCTATCTAGCAATTATATATTCTTTTTCTTATTTTACTATATTAAAAAAATACAATACTACCTTGTAACATTTTAAATATTCAAATCCTAATTTATGCACCGACCCAACTGCCACCATTGAGTCGCAATCGCTGCCACCTAGGATCAGGTTTAAATTTTTTTTTCCCTGAAATATAACATGATAATTCGGCCAAAATTAATTGAAAAACACAACAAATTTCAACTAAGATAGCTGAACTATAGAATAATAATTGTAACAAAAGAATAATCGGTCTAAACATTAAAAAACACAACAAAATTTTAGGCCCAAAATTGAAAAACAACCAAATTTTCGGTCCAAAAATTGAGAAAAAAACTATTTTTTTAATTATGACTGATCGAACAACAGAAAGAGAAAAAAGATAAAAAAGAATGGGAGATGAACTACACTAATCTTGCAAACGACACCTTATCAATATTAATCAAAAGATGACACATTAACCAAAAAACTATCTATTAGCATATTAGGATGATACTACATAAAAATGCTTTTATAAAGAACAAATTTAACAGACCATTAAAAGATTCGTAAGCCCGACTTATTTATTTAAAGGGCCAGACCGTCCCTAAAAAAAAAAAAACTACCATACACGATATTTCAAATTTTAAGTAAAATCTTTGTAAATCAAACCCAAACTTTCAAAAAAATTTATCAATTCGGGCCGAAAGATGTTTATATTGAAGGATTTTATCAATTCGGGACGCGAAAGATAGAAACAATTATCAATTCGAATTTTAATTTCGGGTTCAATTGATAAAATCCTTCAATATAAACATCTTTCAGTCCCGAATTGATAAATTTTATCTTTCGTGCCTCGAATTGATAATTAATATATCTTTCACGACTTATCGATAAAAGCCCTAAAATTTAATCTCCTAATTGTTCCCTCCTAAATTTCAAGAGTTTTAAGTATATTTTTAACTTAATAGTATGCTTTATCAAAACATGGCCTTTCACACGTGCATGACACAATCCGTGTTCATGAACAATTTTTTAAGGCCAATAATATAGAAGTAATAAAAAAGGATTGTAAATTTTTTAAAAATGACATTTAAAGACATTAAAAAAATTACAAATTGAGACCAAATCAACATAATTAACAGGATAAAATGTGTACTCATACTTTGCACAGGACCACAATCACACTGAATTACCTCTTCTTCCCCAACTCACGATTTTCTACAGCTACACTAGGCAATTCTAATTCTGTTATCTTGTCTAATTTCCTCAATTTATTGTTTTCTTTAAATATCAGTATTTTTGTATCATATATATGATGTTGAATTAATTATACAGAAATTCTCCATTTTATAATTATTTGTAACTTGAGACTGCATACGTGTGGATCGTTGATGTCATTTATTTGTATTTGATTATTTTAATAAGAAAATTATTTTTAAATGTTTAATTTTTATTGGTTAATTAATTACAATACATGCCTTTTGATTTGAAGAAATATTCATTAAATTAAGACATATATAATCTAGAAGAATGTCTCTTCACTATTTTTTTTTTTTTTTGTATATTTTCTATATAAATCATGCTAGTTTTTGTTGAATTGTAAATTTAGTTTAATATATTAATTCTGAAGTTATTTATACAAATACATTGGTTGATAAGAACTTATTTATAAAAAATAATTTAAAATTTAATTAAAAATAATTTGTATAGTATACATATTATTTATTTATATATATATTTTATATGTTGCACTAAACTATTTTTAAGCCCTCTATGATAATTTGCTTATTCTCCAATCACATAGTTATTATTTTGATTAATTTAATGTTTTATATAACTGTGTTATTTAATACCATTAACAATTAGGAACAGAAAATAATAAGAAATTAAACAGAAAATACCCGATGAATGAAGTTGTTCTCCATTAACTTTAATCATCAAATTAACAGTCGCTAATACAAATTTAGGGAGCCAATAATGCTGTCCTCTCTTGACAGAAAGTGGAGACAGAAAAGAAATTACATTTAAATTGTACAATAGATTAGTTGTGACATCTAATCAATCAAATTAAAGAACAATTTTATTATAAACTTACAGCTGCTTAATATCAATTTATGACATGAAAGCACAATTAGCTAGTGTTTGCCAGCTAACTTTAACACATACATATATATATATAAATAAATAAATATATATAATATATACTTCCACTCGATCCATCAATTTTTATTTTAGCTTTATTATGCATCATAACGTGCAACTCCAAATCAAATGACCTATCTTTGTCGTTGCTCAAACAGAGAGAAAGATTATTACATGTACTGATGTGTCAAATAATAAATACAACTTTCTTCGTAATATTTTTTATTGTTCAAGTCCAAATTATACGGATTTTAATAAAAAAATTATTTATTAGTATTAAAATGTGTAAAGTCGATGGTAAATGAATAATTTTTTATTGGAGAAAGATTGCTCTAATTTGAGTGGGCAGAATGAGTAATTGAGTGATATATATAAAATATAAATAAGAGATGTTTGAAAAATTTAGTTTTAGTGGGTAGAGTTACTTTTTGCCATTTTGAGTATGAAAACAAAAATAAGACATCTATTTTTGTATTTCAAGCAATCTAAATAAAATAGAGGGAGTAATATTTATCGATTTCGTCTCATTAATTAACATTGTCAAAATAATGCATTAAACCAAAAGGACCAAATTTATTTTTAAAAGAAATTTTCACTACAAGAAAAATCGTGAAATACCGACGACCAAATTCCGTCACAAATACCGATAAAATACCATCGAATTTCAAATTTCGATTTACCTACAAAAATATTGTGAATTTAATTCGGTATTTTCGACGAATATTCGTTGGTAATTACCGACGGATTAGGTTACCGACAAATTAATTTTTGTCGGTATTTTGTGACGAGAAAAATACCGACGGATGGCCAGGTTTTACAAAAATCCGTCGATAAATGACTATTTTTTTGTAGTTTTTGTGAGATTGTCTCACCGTGAAACGAAATATAATTTGAAAGTGATGTTTTAATAATTTAAAAGAAATAGATATTAAATGCAACTTGTTTCACCGTGAAATCGTTTTTGTAGATTTGAATATGTTACAATCGAAGTCTCAGTCATTCCGCCTGAGATGTCCCTCATAACGTACATGTCGAGTTGTCGACGAATGATCTTTCATTTTCTATGTGTTTAATTCTTCATATTTTTATTATTGCACAATATTATTATTGGTGATATCTAAAAATAATTCTATAAATTACTAAAAAAAAAAATAGAGATAACAAAGGATTACAATTTTTTTATAAATTTTATAATTGAATAATATTTGAGTTTAATTTCAATCTAAATGCATGGATCTTTTTTTTAATTTTTTTATTAGTTCTTATAATGTGTTGTTAGGTGCACCGTTTTTTGCCACTGAAGCCGAACATAAACATGTGACTGAGAAATAATTTTTATTAATAATGTTTATTACTTGCGTGGTGCAAATTTTCACAATTTTTAAAAATTGAATAAAATATTAAGTAAATTAACAAGCAAGTATATAAAAATATATGAGTTGATCTCTTGTGAAAATAACATGGTACAAATTATCCAAAAAATAAACAAGCTAAAAGTTCGTAGAAAATCACTAAAAAAACAAGCTAAAAATTATTTTTTTGATCAGGACAAGCTAAAAAATTATTGATCAACGGTTTCATGTGAACAATACTTCTTGTTTATTTATATAATATTACGTTTAGAAATTATTGTTTAACTTGTTTAACTTATATAACTTGTAAGTGGAAGACAGGTTCAGCCGGGAGCAATTGGAGTGGGGAGATATAAGGAGACTTGGAGAATTTGGATTTGTAGGAGACTGGCGAACTAACTCTAACCACTAACAACTAACATTTACCGATAAAAAAAAAAAAACACAAAAAGTAGTATTTGAATATTGTGTAATGAATGAAGTACTATTGTTTAGCATTTAGAGTTATATGCATGTTTAATTAGAAATACATGTTATATTATATTACCTATTACAAATTTTTTTAATAGTTATACTTTTTTTTATTCCATTATAAGTTTTTATCCTTATAAGGATCAAAAACTCTTTATGAACTCAACTCTCACCATTTTCACTAATTTACATAAAATGTCATTACTTTTTACTAACATATACACACAATCCAATAAATTATTTTGCTTTATATATAAAAGTTTATAAAATTACTATTCAAAACTTCAATTATTATTTTTTTAAAGTGTGTGCTCTTGCTGTTATTAAAATTTTTATAAGACGGGAGTATTGTTTTATAATGTAATACCATGGTGCATATCAACAAGAGATAGAAAGAGAACTACGTCGTCGTGAGTTATATTACCATGGTGCAAATTAAATGATTCTATAAAAGTATCTGCTAAAATATATAAGATAAAATCTATAGTGAAACAATTTCAAAATTAATACCATTATATTCTTTTATTGATACAAATTTAGTGATACCATTACAATTATAAATTGATATCATAGTATAAAATAATTATGATATCGGTGAATGATTATAATAATATCACCGAATGATTCTAATGATACCAATTTTATAATATGAAGCAGATTCACATGAGAGTGACTCAAGTATATAATTTATATGGGGCACATAACACATTTTCACTAAAATTAAAAGTGTTTGGACAAGTTAAACCAACAAATAAATTAATGAGAGAAGAAAGTTGGACAACTTTTAGGCATGCACCCACCGGCAACAACCACTTATTTGGTACCTCCTTCACTGCAATTTTCAACACCAAACAATAAGAAACTCAATCATGTATCATTCTACCAATTGTATAAGAATCTCAAGATTCGACGCTTGATGGGATTAGGTGAATTAATCCTAATGTAGTTGATGTTTGGTTCAAATGACTCCATCTCAAGACTAAATTCTGGTTGGGTTCGAATCCTGAGGTTATCATATAATTGCTAAATTCTTTTATCCATATTGTGGGGGCATGACAAAATTATCTCATCCACTAAATGTCGAATTTGTCATTCAATTTTTACAAACAAATACTAAATAATCAAAGATATAAGGACAATTTTAAGATTTATCAAAGATCTCTTATATATACTGCAATGCAAAAACTAAAAGATAAAATAATCCAAACAATTTAATCGCGAGAAATCCTATTACAATCATCGTCCCATCTTCAGTAAAACAAACGACACTGAAAGCAATGAAAAGGATCATATGAATTTTCATCACCCTTCATCGCAAAATAGAGACGTCAAGACTGGGTTACTAATTAAGGTTTTATTCTATTAATGTAACACTGAATGTAAAATTTATATGTTTTAATTTATTTGATTATTGTACCTTCTTATATACGAATTATAGAAAACAAAATTAAATATTTATTTCGGATATTATAATAATAACTTGATCGAAATTGTTATATTGAGCGATAATTCTATGTTCGTCACAGGACAAGCACGTTATATAACTCAAAAATAAAATCCGTTAGTCAATACTTCTTTCTCTTCCTACACCTTGAAAACTATTCTTGATAATTTCAAGAATTTAAATCCGTAAAATAAAATCCTAAAATTACATAAAATGAATTATATTTGTGATTTAAGCTATGAGCGTGTACATGCATTTCATAAAATAGTTATTAAAATTGTACGTACATTTGCAATTGTACATATGAAAGTAGATCTCGTACTGATAGAAGATGTCGAGTAATACATTTGCAGAGAGAGAGAGAGAGAGAGAGAGAGAGAGAGAGAGAGAGAGAGAGAGAGAGAGAGAGAGAGAGAGAGAGAGAGAGAGAGAGAGAGAGAGAGAGAGAGAGAGAGAGAGAGAGAGAGAGAGAGAGAGAGAGAGAGAGGAGTCCGCCAAAAACGGAGTGCATCTCATCCTTTACGCTGTGGGTCACCCTCACATGCCACCATGTGCCTTCTTTTCATTTCTTCTCTAATTATTTTCCCAATTACAAAAATTAATAATTAATTTTTTTCCACCAAGTATTTAACACATAAATATGTGGTTTCTACAATTTAAGGAACTCTTACATTCTTGTGTATAAAATAAATTTTTAACTTGATACTTGAATCACATTTCATTTTAAAATATATTTGAATTGAGGCTTCATGAATTAACAAACGAGTCGAGTCAAATAATATACTTCATCTGTTCCAAACAAAATTTCACACTTTTTTAGTTTTAATACTTCCCATTTATCATCTTGTAATGATTTTAATTTAGAAATTTAACTTTTGGTAGAGTCTTGAATTGAGACAAAAGAATTTAAATCAAACCTTAAATTGAGAAATAAAAATTGAGTTTTGAATTGATACACTTGTAAAATATGTATATATTGTGACTTAACCTAAAATTTGAATTTTGATAGGAAAAATTGTAGTTTTGGTCCCATGAGAATTTTTCAACAACAATGTTAGTCCCACGTTCTTTTTTATCCTTTTTTAAAAATAGTCTTAACCATTATTTTTTATGGCAAAAGCGCAATTTTATCTCATTCTCTCGTGATGAAAACCGCAATTTATCATTCTCTTGAGAACAAAACTATAATTTTTTTGGGACTAAAAATGTCGAAAAACTACGGGACCAAAAGTGTCAATAAAATGATCATTTTGGAAACCACTTATTCTCTTGGGACCAAAAATGCAATTTACCCAATTTTGATATAAAATTCTTCAATTCTAACAATTAATTCTACATTATACAATATACATACAATTCTACAAATATATAATATCTCAATTAATTCAAAAACATACATGCAATTCTAACAATTAATTCGACAATATACGTACAATTTTAACATTTAATTCTACAATATACGTATAATTCTAACAAATGTAACATATGTATATTATAACAAATATATGTACAATTTTGCATACAAATTAATCTGACAAATATACTAACAATTGATCTAATCTAACAAATGTTTAATTATATACATACATAGATTATACATATAAAAAAATAAAATAACGGACTAAAAACTTACCCTTTTCAATTATAAAAACATGTGTGTGCATTCCAGGGAAGAGGTTAACGACCTTTTATATATATATATAACTTTTATATATATATATATATATATATATATATATATATATATATATTAAAAAAGGTGAGGGCAAGACAAGCAATATATAACTCTCATATTTTTTAAATACAGATGACAACATTTGTTTAGGCAGAAGAAAAACAGGGTATTAACACTCACCAACGACGAGGGTTGGCGAGTGTTAGATTAACCCTCATTTTCTTATTACCCTCGCCAGGCACTTCAATTTCAATTTCATGAAATTATAATCGAAAATAAAAATGTAAATGCATTTTAATTTTATTTCAATTTCATTTCATCTGTTATTTTAAAACATAAATGCAATTCATGATGTGGAATTTTTTTATTTTTTAATGACATGTAGACAAATATTCCACGCAGCGCCCAAGTCATCAATTCACGGATTCTCCCAAATTGAAGACTCACGTGCACGGCACGTGCCAAAAATGATATTGTTTTGATGCCTCTGATAAAAATTGGGCGTAAATTGAGCAATCGAAGAAATTATGGAACTAAATTGATTTTTTTAACTTATGTGAAATCATTTGAGAAAAAGATAGAAAGTTATGCAACGAAAAAGGTTTTCAACTCGATTACATATATTTATACTAACTTGAAATGAGTCTGATTATCTTTAGTTTCGATATAGTCTCATGTATGTTGGGATATTCTTTGGATATTGATATAAATTTTCATCTTATAGTTTGATATCATTTTAGTTTATAGTTTATAATATATAATGACTCGATATATTATCCACATTTTTAGTATTATTAGTAATATATTTATATATAATATTAACATATATCTTCATCGTTATAATTTGGGAAATTTTAATAATTTTGAGATTAATAATTGTATCCAAACCAAAATAAAGTTATAGAATCAAATTGATAAATTAGGTTTGATCGATTCGTTAGTTTTTATCCGAATTTGACTCTAATGCAGATCTAAGATCTAAGATTGCTAAGATGATTTTGTATGCATGACAATTTTGGATTCAAATGGATTCTGCAATGCAATTTGGGGGTCAACTAACTGGTGAAAAGTTTTGGTGTCTTTGTAGAAGGCTGCAACTTTTAGGTTTGAATGAATCTTGACGGTCCGATCGTGCCTCTTTAGAAGATATTTATATATTACGTGCTGATTGCACCCTATTGTTTGGCCCAACTCATATTTTATTGGCTTGAGTTCGACTATCTAAATATTTGTATTCACTTAAAATTTGAATCTTAAATACGATTCATATTCTATTCGAAAGTGGTAATTTGAATTATTCGACTATTCGATTCAACATTGTATTTTTAATATATATTAGAAAAAAATATAACAATCTATTTTTTATATTACTCATTATAAATTATATTAAATAATATATATTCTTAAATTTTCATTAAAACCACAATATATATTAACTATTTATTACATACAAAATAAATATATTAATCGAATATTTGTGAATGTCGAATGAAATATAACAATGCTTGTATTTTGATTTAAATACTTTTGAATCAAAAATAAATTTGTATTCAAATTTTAATATTTAAAATACAAATAATGAATCGAACAAAAAATATATGATTTTGTTTACAATCTACACTAAGCGAGCTAAAAGTTGTGGGCGACTTAATTCAGGTTTCGTCCGAGAAATAATTCGATTTTTAGCGACTATTTAAAGGGTTACAAGTTTAATTTCTCTTATCTATATGATTGTTCGGTTTCTTTTGTTAAAAGAAGTGATAATGTTTGGGCACATACATTTGCAAAGGTTTCTCGATTATATGAGAGCCCTCATTCTTGGAATGACCTACCGAATTTTGTGGTTGGGTTTCCAAACTAGGCAAGCTCGTGTGAGCATTTAATACAATTTTATTGTGTTTCAAAAATATTCTATAGATACATTTTAACGTAGATACATTTTAATACAAGCTACTAGTATTGTTTGTCAATGATAATTATTAATCCCTAGCTAAAGCAATAGTATTGTTTGTATAAATAATTTTACGATATGAAATCCAATAAATTACTTATAGAGCTGGATATCATCCTAAAAGAATAGATTTTATATAAATATGGTTAATGATAAAAATTATTATCCAATTTTTTATATTTTTATAAAACATTTGATACTTTAAATATTTTTAAATTTGATTTTTAATATTGTACTTTTTGTATATAAATATAAATTAATTGTTGTTAATATTCTGAATAGTAATATCGGTAACCCTAATTTTTAATTCTTGATACGGATTACGAGATTTTTAATACTTTTGATAAAATATTTAATACTTTAAAATTTTTAAAATAATTTCATAATAAATTTATCATAAATCATTTTTCATCATAAATTATTTGTATTATGTTATAAAATACAAATATTTTCCCATTATAGAATACATCTTTCAATTCGATATGAAATCTAATACTCCCCCGTCCCATACGAACTTGCACATTTTCCATTTCAAAACGTCCCGCACAAGCTTGCACACTCCAAAAATAGAAAAATGTTTACAAACTCTACCTCGCAATATTCTCGTATTTACACAAAATGTCATCATCAAATAATCCAATAAAACAAAAAATACATTTTTTTACAAAAGTGCCTCTTAAACCAATTCATTCAATCATAAAATATAGTATTTTTCTTATTTTGTGTGTCCAAAAGTTTGTGTAAGTTCCTACGGAATGGAGTATTAAATATTTTATAGTGTATAAATATTTCATATTGATATACTAATAACCGCCCGATCAAAGAGATATACTAATAACCAAAAATATTATATTACTCCTATATTATTATATATCAATGGGTATATATAATATATAAATATAATCCTGATAAAAAAATAATATAATAATTGGAAAATAAACGCAGTCAGCTTTTGAATAGGCCAATATTCTTCTCGGGATTGGCGGAAAAGACTTCCATTTCTCCTATAAATAAGGCCCTCGCCTCCCCTAAACCTACATCTTTCTTATTTTTTTCTTTCTTTCTCTCTCTATCTATATATACACACATACATGTATATATAGTCTTTGTTGTAGAAAACCCTATTTAGGGTTGCAGAGGAGATTCCTAGGATGGCTTTTTGGGAAATGGCCCTTTTCTTATTCTTCCACAGCTTTCTTGAACTGCACATCACTGTATAGCTTGCAACCGCAGGCCATCATTCAACCGCTATGTAGTTCAAGAAAACTGTGGGAAGATATGATAAGGAGTCAAGCATAATTCAGTCTCTCATTTGGTAATTCTATGTTTTTTTTTTAAATTTTATTTTTATTTTATTATTAGAGTTAGCTCTTTTTATTTTTATTTTTTTAACTGCTCCAAAATTGAACAAATGGATCATTTAATTGTTGGCTAACCAGATCTGGTGATGCCCATATCATTTCACTTTGTTCTAATTTAAAAAGCAGAGAATTTTTAGTTTTGATTTTTGATTTATTATTAATTTTTTTTTTTTTTTTGGTGTATCCACTCAACAACAAATTGATTGATGGATATGAAATTGTGGTTTTGAATTAGTCAATTACATTTAATTTCATGATTATATGCTAATCATGAATAAATTCTTTAATGGCTATGATTTATTGATTTGTGAGTTTTGATAATGATGCATTGTTTTATCTTTTTCCCCTTTTACAAAAACGAAAAATTGTGTCGATTGGGGATTCAATTTTATTTTTTTATTTTAATTTCATCGTTTTTTGGTTTGTGTTTCTCTCACTAAAATTTATACAATGAATGAAATTTAGATCCATTCATTTCTGTAACAAGTATGACGAATAATTGAATCTGTCTCATTTAGTGGTTAGGATCTATAATTTAGCCATTTCAATTTTTTTGTACAGGCTGTACTTCAATTCAAAACCATAATTGTTGTTGGTTTTAAATTAATATGAGTTATTAATTGTTGCAGGTTTATTTTCCTTACAAATTGAAGTGCAATTACACATTCATAAATTTTCAATAATTCTTGGCTACACATATATGCTTTCTGGACCACATTTGCTCTCAATTTTCGTATTCAACCACCACATTATTTATCCACATATACAAATCAAGTGAAGCATATTTCCGATCAATTTCTCGATTTTCTATTCCACTTTAGCGTTTCATCTCTTGTTTTTCAATCACGAATTAAAACGAAGTGCGAATCCGAGCAATGACTTTTTTCTTGCCATTTCTGATTTAGGTTATGCCAAAGTCTATTGTGAACAAATGATACAGTGAATTTTGATCATTAATAACTGAACGGTATTACTTATATTAGTAAAGGTATTATTTATATTAGTAAACTTATATTAGTATTAATAATCGAACGGATACTTATATTACTAAAAGGTATTATTTATATTAGTAAACTTATATTAGTAAAGGTTTCAGTGTAGAAAAATATTATCTATATTATTAAAGAAAGTATTGCCACGATAAATGAGGAAGAATATTATCTATATTACTAAAAAAATATTAGTCGGGATAATTGAAAAGTAAATTTGATCTAATTGATCTATTTATTCAATATGAATCAAGTTTTAATGAAACTTGGTTCACAATAGACACACTCTTTGGTTTAATGTAATTAAAAACATTTACATAGGAAAAATAGAAAAAGAAAACAAATTTTAGGAAAACTAGGGTTTTCCTCCCTAGTTTCACCAACAATGGTAAAAGAATCATTTGCAAAAACAAAAAACAAGAATGCTGTTTTGTCTGGTTAAGGCTGTCATGCCTATGGATCCGATCTTAATGTTCCCTGCCCACTTTTTAGTTGAGAAATTTAATCCGACACTAATTTATATATGTGAATAATTAATTTACTAGTCGATTGACTTATATTAAATGCCACTCATTAAAGGGTCTATATTAATTGACAAAATATTGATTTACAGTCCTATAAATATTTATACATTAATTAAACTTATTGAGAAACCCTGATGCATCTAAAGTTAATTTTTTCTGGAGTATTCATTTGTTTTAATATTGTAGTTGCGCACTGTTTTAACTTCATATTAATTAATATGTGCTGTCATGTTAATTTGTTTGCATATATACTGAAAATTCGTTGTTTTCTGCAGTTGTTAGTGTTGTATGTTTCTTCCTTTTTAGCTTTTAAATTCTCTTCATATGTCTGATGGTTATTCATTTCATTATTTCTTGAGTAGTTGAAGTATTTGTCTGAAATTTGCTGGAGATTTTTATTTTATTTTTAATAGGAAATTAGTTTTTATGAAGAGAAAATCGGCAATACAATGTCCCCAAATAAATGTTTATTTTAAATCACCTTATCTAGTTCAAAAGCACCAATGTGCACTTAATTATGATACTGATGTCGGGTTCTATATGTATTATTTGTATATATATATATATATATATATATATGTATATATGTTGTAGTTTTGTTTTGGCCATCTTTAAGACATTGAGACAAAAAAACTTGTGTGAGATGACTTGGTTTTACTTTTCAAAAGAGAAAATTGCAATTTTGATTTTATGATAATTTTTCAACAATAATTTTGCACTCACATGTTCTGATTTGGTTTTTTTGTAAAAATAGTACCACCATTATTTTCATCGATATAACTGCAATTTTACGTTATTCTCTTGGGTGAAAAATATAAAATTACGGGATCAAAAGTATAAAAAAGAACCATTTTGCGGTTCACCCATTCTCTTGGGACGAAATGTAATTTACCCTTTTCAAACATTTAGAAGTACTACATCTGTTACGATTTAGATTGTTCAAAACCAAATAACATGAATTATAATAAAAGTGTTTTTATTAGCATTAAAAGGTGTAAAGTGAAAGGTAAAGAAACCTTTTTAACTTTATTGGAGTAAGTTTAAATGGAGATATTTAATTATAGTAGAGAATTAAGAGTGTCTATTATTTATTTATTTTTTGGTGGTATGGAAAAATAATATTATAACTTTCATTTCTATATTTTGAGCAATTTAAATTGTACTCACTTCAGTTCTGATTTAGATTCTTTCAAAATCCAAAATGGACGCGTTACAATTTAATTTTTCCATACCCAAAAATAATTCTATCCTCTCAAGTCTCAAATACCCACTCAATTCTCTACTATATTTTGATCACTCCACTCAATTACACACTCCAAAATTGAAAGAATTTCTTTACCCTTCACTTTAAACTTTCTAATACTAATAAACAACACCTTCATTAAAACTTGTTACCATTTGATTTTGAGAAAAATACACCATTTGATTTTGAGAAAAATATAAATTGTAATGGAGGGAATAATTATTTAAAACAAGTGTTGTAGTAACCTTGTTTGTTAGTTATCGTTTTTTGAAATGTTAATTTTGATGGTCCACCATAAAATCACATCACATCACATCAGATGACATGACATGAGACATTTGATGATGATGATGATGAAGAAAGATTAATTGGTTTTATGCCAAGATGCCGTTACTGTAATGTACCGTTCCAAACACGCTGGGACGGAATTATTGCTTCTCCATTCCCCTTTTTACGGATCTTGCTTAGCCCTAATCTTATCATTTCTACTTCCATTTCTGTTTTTGTCTTTGTATTCGTACTCGTGTTCGTATTCGTATTTGTATTTGTATTTTTAATTGGGCGTCTATTTCGAATTCAAGGAGTAGGGAACAATGTATCGAGGAATAATATCGGTTAAACCGAGCTAGGATGTGATCAACTCGGTAAAAAAATGTAACGTGTAATGCACGTTTACATCTGAAGTGTAATTTAATAAAAAAAAGTTTCTAAAAGGAGTGAACATGTTATAAATAATTAAAATGTTAACAATAGAATTTCTAATATGGAAAAATGTTAACACCAAATAATTGTTGGAATTTAATAGTGTGGAACTGTTTGATTTATTTTTCTTGACAAATCGATGAACTTTAATCCCCACATCAAATGATCTTACATGATTGTATCTTTGTTCAAACAATAATTCTGTTACACTATTTTAATACATTTTCCGTATTTCATGATATGTTGTACTTTTTTATAGCATCGTATGTGATGATGCATATAAATATAGAATACAGTGAAATACAAAAAGTCATTTATAATGGACGAGACAAAGTGGAGTAGGGAGAAGTGATTTTTATATGTAAACCTATATATAGTTATATGATCATTTTTTATATATGTATATGTTATTATAAACTAAGAAAATTGGGAACTCAAGAATTTGAAGTGATGAGATGACATTTTGGTTATATTGAAACTTGAAGCAATTAATCACAGTTTTCAAATGCAGCTGACCCGGCCAATTGCCTGCTCAATTTAGTCAAGTGAAACAGGTAGTTTGATGGAGTCAACTTTGACTCTTTGGGAAAAATGAAGTGAGAGTGAGTCAATTCAAGTGGATCAAGCCTCAAGAATTAAATTTATAAAGATTTAATATAATTAAATCCATTCATATTGTTTCTACAATCTCCAATTTTGAACCTTTAGTAGGTTGCTTTTTAAAATTCTATCACTTAAATACTATTGAATTGAGTTGATGTTTTGATGACTAAGGATATATTGATGAATATATTTATGTTTAATTGCTTATATTTATATCTAATATTAATTTTTAATGTTATAATTAGATTTAGATATTAATTATGTTTACGAATTGATTTGATTTTTATTATATTTAAAATTCATTTATGTTTATGTTGTTTAAGTTATTTTAGTATTATAAATAAGTGTTCTTATTATTGTTTTAGACAATTGATTTCTAGATTAATAAAAGAATGAGAATTTTATCTTAATACCTCTTTTCCGTTATTTTTCTTGAATAGACATATTCGAGTTTATCACTTTTTGAATATTTATAGAATCAACGTATTTAGTGATATGTATTCTTAAATAATATATATATATATATATATATATATATATATATATATACACACATATATATCGTTATTTATATTATGTGCTCTCGCTGTCTCAAGAATTTAATTCTAAGTTATGTTTTTAATTAATTTTAACTTACATTAAACCTAATACATTCTCCATAAAGAAATTCAAGTTCAACTAGCTTGATTAAAATTGCAGATTGGAAGTTAAATATTTGGCTGCTCAAGCTTACCAAGATATCACTACTTATCCTTTTTGGCACCTTAAATAATCTAGTTACTTTTGTTTGTATACCATAAGCTCCTAAAAATCACCAATTACGCAATAAAACTCGTTTACGTTTTTTCTAGGGTTTGAGAGATTAAAAAACAACGGATAATGTTCTTCCACACAAATATTGATCATCTTTCTTTTCAATATAGCCAGAGCCCCCTCTTCTGCCCACTTGGTGAAATAATCAACACACTTTACGTTCCTTGCCATAGAAAATTGACCAATGAGGTCAATATTCATCCCTCATTAGTAAAAATACAAGAATTATTTAATTATATATATCTTATGGTTTTTAAATATCTTGATTAATTAACACTGTACCAAAGTGGAAGAGGTTGTTTGGCATGCCATTTTAATCTAGGACCAGCAGACAAGCTGTAACAGCTCTGAATGTCTTTCTCTGAATACTATTTAATGCTAAAAAGAAATCAGCATATCATTTATTTTTGTATATTATTATTTATGCTAGTACTAGTACTATGGCAACAATGCCTAAGATTGAAATTTGAAAGCCTAGTGGTCCAATTAATCCCTCCAAAAAAACTTCAAATTAATTGAAAATCGACAAAAAAATAAAAATCAATTGATCTCTGCATATAACCATTATTACAACCTTTTTGAACTTCACAAAATATCCATGCCTCTTTGTCTGCTCATGAGTGCTAAGGTTTGAAGGACATAGATTCACTCTACTGTGAAATTTATATATTCAATCATATGAAACTAATATTTTTGCATTCATTCAATAATACTATTACCCATATAAACTAATACCATAATATTTTACAATGTGATAGGATATTAGTTTATAAGTATTATAAGTACCCGTTTGGTTTTCCTCATTAATTATCCTGCAGACGCGATTGACTTTATTTTAACACTTGTCACCCATGTTAACTCATTTATCATGCAAACCAAACGAGCACTAATATTGCTAAATGATGTTATGCTACTAATTAATGAAAGAATATAATTATATAGGTTTATATGGTGAACTGGTTTCTCAGTAAAGTCTGTGATATATAAACATTGCATTAAGATTTCGTACTAAATTTTCATGACAGTTAATGCACGCTGCCATAAGTTCCAGTAGCATAATTTTAATTGAATTAAAATAAACCAATTTCACCGTACAACTCAAAATAATATTAGTCATAATATAATATTACTATTAAACTAATACCTTTTGATAAAACAACTAATACTATTAAAAAATACACACAAAATGCAATCAAAATTCGTAAAGAACTCAATATTAATTAAGCTTCATACTCGCATGTGTATATATACACACACACTCACTCACTCACACGATAAAATTAATCTTTAAACTAATAATTTTCTGAAAAATTTCTTAAAAGTCATAAAAATAGAAATTCAATTAATTTCTTCATGCAAATCAATCTATGATGGTTGTTATATGCATAAAGGGGGTGGGGGTAATTGGTTAGTTGCAGTGTAGTTGAACAGTTGAAAAGGCAATAAGCATTAACAGCTTTGTCATAGACGTACACATGAGTTTCAGTGTGTGTTATTTATGTACCTTTTTTTTTTTTTTTTTTTGACGAGTGAATTTCACTTTGACTGTGTGTGTGGTATAATTTCCTTAATATTAGTATTAATTTTCTGTGTGCAGTAGGTGACAAAATCCAACCTTTTTTCACAGAAATGTATGAAATCAGAGGGGGCAAAAACAAAAGGGCAAACAAGATGAAGTATCAATTATTGATGACAAAGAGGAAAGAAAAGAAAGCCAGGGAATCTTCCTCTGCAAAACCTCAGTTTTCACCGCTCTGACTTCTAAAATTCTCAGTAATATTTTCCAAAATAATAAAATCAGATATTATTGTGACCATAAGTCCCAATTTATGATGTAAAAAAAAAAAAGTGATACTTTTCAATATGTTAGCTAATATTAGTTTGGTAATAAATTGTGATGTAAAATCAAGAATGTAGGATCACGCAAGTTGAATTCTGAAAATTTATAGTGATTAAAAAGATTAGTATTTTCCAAAAAAATAAAATGAAATTCAGAAATTATGATGTATAAAAGTATAATTTTCGATATAGTAGGTGTATATATATCCTGAGAAAAATCAAGAATGTTGGATGAATATGCAATAGTTGAATTATGAAAATTAGGGTCAGAACTCAGAATTGTATCAGAAATTCAAGAATTTACCATGAAATGAGTACGAAAAAGCACCAAGTAAATAAATAAAATACAAAACGTCATATAATTTGCAAAGAAAATGAAAGATCAAACATGTCATTTATTTTGAACAGGAGGAAGTATATGGTACCTGATGAAGTTGGAGAAAAGTTGCAGGAGAAAGCCCAGAATTAGCATGTTTTCCCACAGCTATCTTGAACTTAAATCCAGAGTTGATGATCAGAAAAAATGGATCAAAAATTCAAGCATAAGAAGTTCAAGAAAGCTGTGGAAAAGCATGAATGGACTTATAATAATAATAATAATTTCTGGAAATGAAGAAGCTAGAATGGAAGAAGAAGAAAGGGTGGATTGATTTAGAGAGAGAGGGAGAGAGAGAGAGAGTTAAAAGAAAATGAAGTTGCATGCCCATACAAAGAATAGTGTTGGACCACTCTAACACATTGTGTGTGTTTGTGTGTGTGAAAATTGCTCAGCTTTAAAGAGGAAGAAAGTTAGCAAAGTAGGGTTCACTTCACAAACAAGGCCAATTTTGCCCACATGTTGCCTGCTTTACTTGCAAGTGCTCTGTGGGGTATATATAATATATACATATATGATTATTATTATATATATGTTCACTAGTATTTGTCTGCATCAGTTGCACCGTAAATTAACGCACAATTATATGGGAAAATCAATTTTTAGATCCATAACCATGGGGAGTGATAATTTAATGACAATATTTTTTCATTTTCCTAATGTAGGACATTAGTGCAAATGTAGGCCCATCATTTTTTTTCCACACATTCAGGCCGTCAATGCGAGTGTAATAGTCTACATTTGTCAAAAAAAAAAAAAAGTTAATGTCCTACTTTTGTCAAATAAAAAATTTATTATTGTAAATTGTCACTCCCCCAACTTACGGGCCTATAAAAAAATCTCCAATTGATACAATAGAAACAACTACTAATTTTAAGTGAAACAACTAATACTAACCAACTTATACCATTCATTTATTCGGTGAAAACAACTAACAACGTTTAGTAAAAATAACTAATCATTTTAAAAATGCATATGAATTGCATTAACATATATAAGAATTTGTCTTATGCATATAGGAGGTAGCTAGATAGCTATATGGAAAATTAAATATTTATCTAGTTATGTACTTGTTCTATGGTTTTTAACTTTGCCGATTAGGTTATATATGTCAATTCACACATTACGTCTAAGATGGGTTGAGTGGGGACCCAAAGATTTGAAGATAAATTAAAATTAATTGATTTGTATTGACAAATTGAAATTGATGTGATTAGGATTTAAGTAGGTGTACATATCACATGTAGTGTTCAGTTGATGGACCAACCTCATAAGATTATGTAGAGTGTTAATTTAGTATGGTACCTATGAATGTCCTTAATAATACTTACACAATATATATATATATATTTATATAGAAAACAAAATGCCTAAAAAAGTGAAAATAGAAAGGGCAAAATGATAAAACCATCCCATTCCCCCATCACATGCTTGCATGTGGCTATGATCTCCCACCAATTTTTTTGGTTTAAAAGGTATGGGTGTGTTTATGGACCCCCAATTTTGTGTTTTTTTCTGCATAATTAATTTAATATTTTTTAAAAATTTATATATAATATCTGGCAAATGTAATGGCTAGAATAATCTGGATATCTTGATGAATGATATGAAGTTGTTGTCTGTAACGTGCATGATGGAGTTGAAACATAAAATATCTCATCTATATTAATTTGTAGGGGGCTTTTAATTAGTTTAATAAAATAATGCACGAAACTACAAGAAATATATTTTTAAAATTCAATTTAATAATTTATATAAGGGTTTTTGTCCGTTTTTGATCTTCTTGTTATATACCATTGAAACTCAAATTAAGTGTCCTCCATAAATAGGGAAAAAGAGAGCATTTATTAAGTGTTTGTATGAGTTTTGGAACATAATTTAATTAGCAAAAAAGAAAAAAGAAAAAGAAAAAAATGGCCAATTTTGCATTAGTACTCAAACTAGTATTAAATATGACGGAAAGATCTGTGACCATTGGATCATACATCCTCTATTTTGCATATTTTATTTCCAATTTTATAGTAATTTAAATAAACGTGTGCGTGAGAAAATACTTATACTTGTGTATAAATGTAGACTAGATGAGAACCCGTGTATTACGCGGATTGTTCAAATTTAATTTTAAAAATATAGTTATTATATATGTATATAATTTTTTTTTATAAAAAAATAATATGATCTCTACATTTCGGTGAGTGTTCTATTTTTTTCACTTTGGTCTCTGTCTCAATTAGAGTGTCTCATTCTTTTTGTGGAATATCCCACCAATATATTTATCCTTACACTATATACATATTTACACAAATTTCACTCGATTACTATATTTAGATACATATTTTATAAATATTCATGACATCATTTTTACTATAATATTATTCTACTACATTTCTTAAATATTGTGTCAAAAGATAAAAAGACACATTCATTAGGACGGAGGGAGTTAATTAATATAATCTTTTTGTGGAATATCCCACCAATATATTTATCCTTACACTATATACATATTTACACAAATTTCACTCGATTACTATATTTAGATACATCTTTTATAAATATTCATGACATCATTTTTACTATAATATTATTCTACTATATTTCTTAAATATTGTGTCAAAGATAAAAAGACACATTCATTAGGACGGAGGGAGTTAATTAATATAATCAATATATTAAAACAATATGTTTCCTTCATCACATGATCACCTTATATGAAAGTGGACCCATTATTAAGAAAATAAAATAATGAATAGAAATTTGAGGGATAATTTTATAAATATTTATGTATAAAGTAAAATATAACTTGATACTATTATAGTAAAAATCAAATACATTTTATAGGTTGAAGTTAAATAAAATAGTTTTTCAAAATATATAAAATTTTTGAAGCATGACTCAAACTCATGCTCTAACCATTTAAGTAATACCACTTCATCTCCTTGCTATATTAGTATGTAATATTTAATAGCCATGCCGTAGCTCACGTTCATTAAACAAGAAATTTAATTTTATATTTGCTTTAAAAAAATTAATTTTATATGTAGAACCACCAAGATATTTGGACTGGTTAATAAAATTCAGATAAAATATGGCTAATTAATGCATGAAAAACTATATTATTTGTAGGGCTAACAATTCTAAACACGATACGTTAGTCGATAGGTAACATGTATAAAAATTGCAAATTATTATTTGACCTTATTATATTCAATTTTCACATGATAAGGCACATCATTTTTGTTTCGTGTTCATGTCGAATTCTTGCCACCCATTAAACACGATAAAAAATATATATTAATAAACTAATATTTTTTTAATAAGCAACTAGTATAATTATACTTGAAATTTTCTCTCTCTCTCTTTTATTCCACTCAACCATCCCCTGAAATTTTAATTGTTTAATTTTAAATATGTCAAGTAATTAGTTAACGATCTAAAATACTTTTCTTTCCCATTTTAAATAAATATTTGAGGCTAAGTACCGACTTCACATTTTTCCTAATAAAAATATGAATATAACTTTTGCAAAATCTTTTTGTGAATCAGTTTGAGTGTAAAAATTATTTGAATGATATTAGTTATTTAATTTAAAGGTATTAGTTGTCATACTATAAGTTAATTTTGAATAGTATTAGTCGTTTTATTAAAGAATATTAGTTATTTTCATTAAAGGGTATTAGTTGTTTTACTATAAGATATTAATTGTAAATCGGTTTCATGGTGAAAGCTGGTTCACACAAGACCAACTCTATAATTTTTGTGTCGAGAAAAATCTTGTGTGAACAAATTTCATCGTAAAAAGCTGGTTTGAAAGGTATTAATTATTTTACTCTAAAATATTAATTGTAAATCAATTTTGCAGTAAAACTATACCAAAAACCAACTATTTTTCTTAATTGCAAACTTATTCGGCCATCTATATATTTTTTTGCTCCTCCCAAAGATTTGAAATTGATGACTAAATTAGTTGAGAATGTATTATTTAAATCTTGTGCAGTGTATGCTACTAGCTAATAATATTCTTTTTTATAAATAATGGTATTAATGGTGTATTACGTGGAAAGTGCATATAATACATTGACATGTTAGTCTCTCTCGTTCCTCCTATAATTCTACTTTTGGTTCTTGAACTAATTTTACCATATTAATAGTAAAACTGATTTGATCATTAACTTATAAACTTTATTTTTTCTTAACTTTCATGAGAAAATGTGTACGCTTCAAGGTCTCTTAATTATACCAAATATCTGTAAACCAATTTTACAGTAAAATAAAACTTATTTATATTTTGTAATTATTTTTAAATAGTATTAATTGTTTTATTAAAATACATTAGTTTAATAATTATATACAATACACATTAATTTACTATCCATACGTACACACAGCCACACACACACACATATATATATATATATATATATATATATATATATTATTTTATAACTGTCGTATTTTATATAATTAGCATTTATTAAGGAAATTAATATCTAAAATATTAATATATACATTCCACAACTCAACATATAAGTATAAAATTATATATATCCACATCAAACTACACAAGGCCAGAATTTCATAGAGGATTTGAATATTTTGGCAACATTAATCAATGATAAACTGGGCCCCAGGGAAAAAAAAAGAGAGTAAATAAATAAATAAATATTATAAAAAAAAAAAAAGTAGCAAAAGACCTCGAGCAATGATATAATCACAAGGAAGAATAATAGAGGTAGCATGGAGAAACAAATTAAACATTAATTATTTCATTTGTTTGTTTAGCTGTTTCATGCACCCTTTTATGAACCCAAATGATGAAGATGCATGTTTGCACCTAACCCTTTTTATTTTGATAAGGAGATGTGTGTTATCATGACTTGTATGTGGCAAATTTTGGTGAACTTATAAAAACTCTTATATATACGGTCAGGGGTGGAGTTATGATTTAGTTGGGGGCAAACATCAAGTAATAAATAATTTAATATTAGTATATAATCATAAAAAAATTGATATATATATATATATATATATGTATAATATATTGATATTTAATTATAATATGCATTGATTTAGCATCATTATATTACATTCTTAATCTTAAATAACGACATAAACTTATACGCACCAGTTGCATGAACTAATTAATTTTGATCATAACTATTTTTTTTTAAAAAAACTAAAATGTATAATGAGAAGTATGTATAATAGAAAAAATTAATTTATACAAATTTATTTTTTTATTTTTTTAGTTTATACAAAATAAATTATTAATTTGTGGATTGAATAGTATTAGTATTTTTTAGTATGCAACTAATATTTTTCATTATATAAGTATTTTACACCTTATGAACTAGTTATGTTTTTCGAATTTTTGTCAATGATTCACAAAAGAATATAAATTAAAAGTAGCTTAGTTTAAATTTTCATATTTACAATTGGGTGAAAATTGCATTAATTTCATGGTGCAACTGGTACAACGAAATGTTATTCTTTAATGACATATTCACAAAATCATTTGCACGTGAGTTTATCTTAACTTTTTTAACAATAATTTTTTGATAAATGTTTGCCAAAAATAAATAAATATAATTCGAACATTTTTTTTTGCCGCTCCAATACGTTTAGGCCTCGTTCGGTTGTCATTATAGATAATACGAATTATAGTACTTATATTTGTAATACCAGTCTATTTATCAATATTTTGTTAGGTTTGAGAAAATTGAAAAATAATTAATGATTAGCTATCAATATTATGTTTGGTATGAAGTATTATAACTAGTATTAATTTATTTTAGACCAATTTGTCCTTCTTATAAATAAAAAAATAAGGGTGTTTTTGGTATTTTGAAATTTAATAAATGTTGGACAAATAATACGTATTACAAATACCATATAAAACTTGGAATCTATAATCCCATGTATTCGGTATTATTTGAAACGGGTCCATTTTTAATAACGGGCTGGAAGTATAATGTATACAACAAACCAAACAAGTGATAAAGTTATATTAGGGATCAATACACCCCTAATAAAGGAAACCAAACGAGACCTTAGAGAATTAGGCTTAATAAAATATTTAAACAAAAATAGCTATAATATTTTTAAACTAATTCTAGGTTAAAAAAATTAAAATAATATTTTTCTAATCCCACATAATAGAAGAAAATTTGGGGAGGTGCTTGGGCCAAGGCCCCGATCCCAAATTTATTTTGTTGTATATATAATATAACTAGTTGAGCTATCGTATTACGTAGTATTTTTCGTTAAATAAACTTTACAATATAATATATTATATATAATATATTAAAATAATAATATATATATTAAAATAATGTATATGTATAAAAAAATTATAATTATAATATTAAATTTAAATAATGGTAATATTAATTGTTTGACAATTCATGCTAGGGATTAAAACTATTATAATTATGTGAAAGAATTTACTATAAGATTTGTTTCAAATTTATTTTACAATTAATAAAAAAAGAGACGATTAATAGAATTTTTTTATATAATTGATGCATAAATATTACTCCGAATAATATATGTATATCGTATATTTACAATAAATATCATATATGATTATATTAAGTTTTTTTTTTTAATAAAAGTTGATACAACCACAATTTTTCTTACATACATTTATAGGCTTAAGTTAAATATACTTTTATGTTTAAAAATTGTCATATGATAACACTTTTTAGATATAAAATATATATTTAAAATATTTAAAGTTTTATATATTAAATTATTTATTAGAAAATATACATATTGTGCAAGAGGTCTAAGGTTCAAACCTCCTTAGAAATATATTTTTAATTAATTCCTATATTAAAATGCCACATAGATGTCATATATTAATTATAAATTAATAGGAAATTGACACATAGATTATTAACATATATATGAATTTAATAAGAATGTAACACCTCATCCAAATTAATCTCATAAATATTACGCCGAATAATATATGTATATCGTATATTTACAATAAATATCATATATGATTATATTAAGTTTTTTTTTTAATAAAAGTTGATACAACCACAATTTTTCTTACATACATTTATAGGCTTAAGTTAAATATATTTTTATGTTTAAAAATTGTCATATGATAACACTTTTTAGATATAAAATAGATATTTAAAATATTTAAAGTTTTATATATTAAATTATTTATTAAAAATATACATATTGTGCAAGAGGTATAAGGTTCAAACCTCCTTAGAAATATATTTTTAATTAATTCCTATATTAAAATGCCACATAGATATCATATATTAATTATAAATCAATAAAAAATGACACATAGATTATTAACATATATATGCCGTTAATAAGAATGTGACACCCCATCCAAATTAATCTCATGACGACACCTAAGCAAAAACAAACTCCCTATTAGTAATATAGAGATTCTTTCGATCGATACAATACAATGTAGTTCAATATTATAAATTCTTTTGAACACTTGCAAACATGGTAGCGTTGAAATAACCCTATGTATATTTTGTTTCCATTTCTTTTCTTTTTTTTAATGTATTTCATTGCTTGAAAGATAAAGGCTATTCAACCCGTTTTACAAAACTCATAAGGCGTTCAAACTTTTCCAAGGATCACCTAGCCACGTCCCTATATTAAACTCTCCAACTCTATTGTTTCTAGCTAGCTAGTTATGATCTAATTCCAAGTTCTAACTTTTATGGAGCTCACCACCCTTTCAATATTTAAGATCCCGCTATTGAACACGACTTCGTTTCTAGTATGCCGGATATTCCAGATGACACTTATCCATATTGATGCCACAATATAAATTCTCCTTCTTTTCCCAGGCACTCCAAAAATTGTAAGAAATCGGATTAATATGCATGACCATCATCATTCCCACCCACTTCAAAATTTCACCCCAGATAGCACTTTCACATGTACATTCAAAAAAGAGGTGTGCTAATGTTTCCATTTATAAAGCCGTGTAATTAATTTATTCGATATGATTTATAAATCATTATTTTCTATATGTACGTATACTTATTTTGGGCTCCATTTCTCATCAATTATATACTAGAGACGAGTAATTTTACCACACCATGTAGAACTAACTAATCATTATGGCCATAATTTTTTCATAATTATATTGGTAAATTGAAAATTTACCACATTAAAATATTATCACAATGAATAAAAACATAATAATTCCAAAAAAACACAATATTCTTTAAAATAAAAATTTATGTAAGACAGTCTCACAGTAAAATGATTCATCAATTAATATAAATTAACACTCCTTTTTTTAAATATTAAAATATAATTTTTAAATTATGTTCCTTCTCATTACAACGTGAGATGATATATATTTTTAAAAGAGTTATTAGCAATATTTAAGAAAAGAAAGGTAAAATAGGACCACAACTTTTGAAGAGTATTTGGTTATGAGTTGCCACCACAATAATTATATTAATAATTAATTAATTGGTACTAAAAAGTGGTGGTAAAAGCTGCCAATTTCCTCTGTCTACTTCTTCCACATTGCAACAACCTGTTGAAAGCGAAATTCCTCCTACTTCCAAATGTTTTTGCTTTTAAATTCTGCTTTTCCTTCCCACCAATCAAAATTTTTTATTTTTATTTTAAATGTATATATATGTAGCTCATCTTTACTAAGTTGTAGCTTACCCTATCAAAAGATAATAATATATATAGGCCTAAAATCTTATTGGAAGTTCATCATATAACTTTAGTCATCTCAAAGTTGTTAATGGAGGAGTCAGATAGTAGTTGGCCATTTGCAAGTTAAAGTCATTAGTTTTTGGATTATATATACTTTATGGGCTTGTTTGGTTTCCATTATTAGATAATACTCGAATTATAATACCTATATTTGTAATATCGGTTTATTTATCAATATTTTGTTTAGTTTCAAAACTTGAGTTAAATAATTTGTGATTAGCTATCAATATTATGTTTGGTAGCAAGTATTATAACTAGTATTAATTTATTTTAGACTAATTTATCCTTATAAATAAAAATAATAATAAACACATCTTGATGAAAAGTGAAGGGTGTTTTTGGTATTTTAAAATTTAATAGATGTTGGAGAAATATAAGTATTACAAATACCATATGAAACTTGGAATCTATAATACCATGTATTAGGTATTATTTGAACGGGCCTATTCTTAATAACGGGCTGAAAATATAATGTATACAACAAACCAAACAAGTGATAAAGGTGTATTAGAGATCAATACACCTCTAATAAAGGAAACCAAATCGACCGCATTAAGGCTACGAAGCCCTAAACCCACCTACGAGGTGGGCCACGAGGCCCGTGCCTCGTATGGAGAGGGGCCACGAGGCCCAACCCTAGCTACGAGATAAGCCACGAGGCCTAAAATCGAATGCAGCCGCGAGACCCAAACCCGACTGCAGGTGGGTCGCGAGGCCCAAACCTACTGCAGTGGGCCGCGAGGCCCGTGCGAGATTTGAAGAATACGCGGGTATTTGACCAAGCCCACAACGGTTACTTATCCGATAAGACCGAGAAGTATGAGAAGTGACGAGTAGTTGAGATAATTGAGGCCCAAGTCAAGGAATATTCCCTATATTCCTCATCGATCGGGTCCAAATTTCTCCGTCTGGGGGAATTCGTAGGCACAATACAAATTTCTTGAGAGAAAAGATATCCACGCACGACATCATGGCGGAGAGCGTGCGGGATAATGCCTTGGAACCGTGATGACGATTATTACTCTTAACTTACGTATAAGTGACACACCCGGGAGGGAGGTAACGGGATCGAATGACTATCACTCTTACTTAGCTACTTTATACGTACTTTCTTGAATATTTTCCTGATCTCGACTTGAGCCGCCGGAGTGCCTATGCCGAGAACCCTCCGGCGTGTTTTGTAGGTACGTTTGTTCGAGGGAAGCTAAGGATCTTAGTGCGTAAAGGCTTTACCCACGTGAACCCGGGTGGGGAAACGGGCCTGTGTCGTTTTTACGCTTCAATTGGTGCCATATCTGTGGGAACAATGAGCAAAGACGTGAGTTGTTCCTGAATTTTATTTTTAGAATTATTGAATATTGATGTTTTTATGGTCCTCGAATGACCAACATGGAAGCGGTGGGTGGATCACGGCCCCTACCAAGAAGCATGCAGTTTGGAATCTCCATTTTTATGGAAGACCGAATCAATCATGAGATAGTGATCCCTAACTATTAGGGACGTGCAGATGGGAAGTGATCCCGGCTTGAAAAAGAATGTGGTTTAGTTAAAACCCCTCTCAATTTAAGGAGGAATATTGAGTCGAACGAAAGACTCCAAACTTTTTAGTTTTTAACTTTGATTTTCATTGTATGCAAGATTGTACGAAGTTGTTATCATAGGTACAACATGAAAACCCACTGAATAATAGTTCGATAAAAAGACATGATAATGATGTCCTCGCCGGAGCGAGGTGGACTGAGGAGACCAGGAGGTGTCAAGTCCATTGTTGAGTAGGACGTAACCACCCACCTAAATGACAAGTTTGATGAGATGATAGGATGACGATGTCCTCGCTGGAGCGAGGTGGATAAGTGGAGACCAAAAGGTGTCCAATACATTATTGAATGCAATACAACCCCCCACCTAGATGATAATTCGGTAAGATATATGAACTTAGCTCTTTACCCAGTATGGAATTTTACAATGAGTCAATGGTGATGATGTTGATATAAATAAGGTACAACTTCGTGTACTTCACCCGATTCTAACAGAGCATTATCTCTTGAGTGTCTCTAAGTATTACGATATATTAATATGATGTCATATTAAATGAGCATGATTATTTTACCGTGATATTTTGGATTAGTTCCGACAAGTATTACGGTTGTGGAAAGTGTACCCACTAAACGAGGTGGGGTACAGTCTTACTCCAGAGGAGGAGGACCAATCTACCACCACCTCCCTCACGAATTTTAGAAGGAAAACCAATTACGAAGCTAAGCAAGGCTGTGGAGAAAGCCATGGGTGGAACTAACATAATCCCACCTACGAGACAACGACGTCCTCCCTAGAGTAAGGTGGGCATGAAGAGACCTAGAGGTGTCAAGGGTATAGTTGAGCACAATTCAACCCCCATCTAGACGATAAATTGGTAAAATCTCTAAATTTAGCTCTTTTACCACGAATATGTAATTTTACAATGAATCGGTGGTAAGAATATTGACGTGAGCAAGGTACGACTTACCATTAATTTCGTATGAGTTTAACGAAGCCTTAGTCTTTGGATATGATGAATATCGGATATGATGTCCGTTCAAATGATTATGATATTTTTGATTTAGTATTAACAAGTGTTGCAGATGTGTAAATTATACCCATCAACGAGGTAGGTACAAATTTCTCCCTCTAAAGGGAGGTATTCCCTGAGCAGTTAGACACGAAAAGAGAAAAGTTCCCCCTTAACCGGAAGATGGTTTCTTTGCGCAATGAGGTCCACCGGAGGTAGGAAGACGGGATTCTCATGATATCCTGCCGGAGAAAGGAAAATATGATTATGCCCGATGAATAATGATGGAAAGAGAAAACCTTCCCGGAGGGAGGAGAAACATGCGAGAAACTTTGAAGTGCTAAACACATAGTGAGGTGGTTGGAGATCAACTACAAACCCGGAAATACGTACCAATTCGGAGATCGAGAAAATAACTTTGACTATAATGGTCACCGCTCGGAGAGCTGATCTTCCAGTGGGGAAACAGCCCAGTCGGTTTCCAGTGGGATGGCCAGTGGAGTCGTAGAAATGGGGCTGAATATGAAGCCTTAATCCAAGGAGTAGAGATGACGGCCAAGTGGAGCACGACGTGTGGTCATGTTTTGAGATCCTAGGTGACGCAAGCAGATTACGGATAGATACGTAACAAAGGATGAAAAGATGATAGCCTTAACTCCAACGAGTAGCGGGGTATCTGGGCGATCAGTTCTTTTGAGGTCGAGATAAATACCTCGGGAAGAAAATTCCAGTAGAAAACCCGTCCAAACCGGCAAGTTCGGCAACACCGGAGGCAGTGGGAAAATTACCGTGATGATGAGCAGTAAAGCCCACAATCCCATCAGCGAGGGTTATCGGAGGCTAACGATTGGAGAAGCTGTAATTTTTAATGTATTGCGGGACCCTAGTTCGTTCCCGAGACAAGAGGAAAATGCAAAGATGGAGATCCCGATTCGTGATGATCGGGGTCGATGTACAAGTGATCATTCACTAAACCATACTTAAGGATGTTTATCCCCCACGTAAGGAGATTTGACATCCCCAAAATTGCAGTATCAAATAACGATACCCACCTCGCTGGAGCTTTGGTTCGAGCCTAGTGCAAATACTTTGGAGATCACCGAAAAATTCTCTCTACTCTAGCTAGTCGGGATGTTACTAGCTGGACCTTACTACCTAGAGTAGGGGGAGTGATTGATACGTTCGAAAGATTAGGTAAGTTGGACCCGAAATGGGAGAGGCCCTACAAGATTGTTAGGGTTCCCGGAGGAGGAGCATATGAACTCCAGGATATGGAGGGAAATCAAATTGCTCGACCTTGGAGTGTGTGCCTTCGAAGAGGTTACGTAGTTCGAACCCCACCTCACTACAGTAGGTGGACTTCATTTGATTGATATTGCGTTTATTTGCAATTCTTTATTTGATGTGATTTGGCCGTCTTTGGCACTCTTGTTTCTCATGCCTATGAGTTTTGCCATAGGGAGGTTTTATAAAGAGACCGGCTAAGTTGATTTTGACTTACATTGATCAATTATGGTCAATGAGATATTATTGTGTTGAATGAGAGAAGTATTTTCTTATTTCTTAGTATTGCAAATTTATATGAGTACTTAGAAGTGGAAAAAATTAGATTTGAGATTAGCAAAGCTAACAGATAGGCTGAGAATTGAGAAACCTAAGTTAAATTTGATATGTTTAATCGAGATTTGAGATTAGCAAAGCTAAGAGAAAGATGGAGAATTGAAAACCTTGTGTTAAACCCGATGTGTTTAACTGAAATTTGAGATTAATGAAGCTAAAAGAAACTAAGTTAAACTTAGACAGCTTAACTTGTGACGCCCTTTTTGGGTTTGAGATTGTGACGCCCTTTACGGGTTTGAGATTGTGACGCCCTTTACGGGTTTGAGATTGTGACGCCCTTTACGGGTTTGAGATTGTGACGCCCTTTATGGGTTTGCGATTGTGACGCCCTTTACGGGTTTGAGATTGTGACGCCCTTTACGGGTTTGAGATTGTGACGCCCTTTACGGGTTTGAGATTGTGACGCCCTTATGGGTTTGAGATTGTGACGCCCTTTACGGGTTCGAGATTGTGACGCCCTTTATGGGTTTGAGACGCCCTTACGGGTTTGAGATTGTGACGCCCTTTACGGGTTTGAGATTGTGACGCCCTTTACAGGTTTGAGATTGTGACGCCCTTTACTGTCCGAAATTTTAAAAGTTGGTCTAGAGAGATTCTTTCCGAGTGATATTCTTTGAGTTATGAAAAACTTTATTAAGCTTGACTAGATTTTGAAGAAGGTCATAGATGGCTTGAATAGCGAGACTTAGGCGCGAAAAACCTAGAACTAATCTTGTTAAGATAAACCTATCAAGAATCCAACTAGATGCCCATCAAGGGTTCGCAGATCCGGATAAAGCTCGAGAGAAAACGAGGTTAAACCCGAGATGTTTAACTAAGATATGATTTACAAAGCTAAAAGATAACTTGAGAAACCTAAACACCGAGATGTTTAACAGAGAAATTCGGAGCTGAGAAAAGCTCGAGAGAATACTCACTGACTAAGAGATAGCTTCAAGAAATTAAGTTAAACCTATAGCGAGGGTTTAACTAACCTCGAACCTAGAGAGGGTTCGAGAAAAGAAGCTAAGAGATAGCTTCAAAAACTAAGTTAAACTCCGCAAAAAGGGTTTGACTAAGCTTAACCTGCAGAGGGTTGCAGAAAAGAAGCTAAGAGATAGCTTCGAAAAACTAAGTTAAACTGCAGAGAGGGTTTAACTAACCCGAACCCAGAAAGGGTTGCAAGATTCAAAGCTAAAGAGATAGCTTAGAGAAAACTAAGTTAAACCTACAGAGTTTAACTAAACCTACCCCCGATGAGGGTTATGAGATTCAAAGCTAAGACATAGCTTCGAGAAAACAAAGTTAAACCTACGAGAGAGGGTTTAGCCCACCTAGACCCAGAGAAGAGTTACGAAAAAGAAGCTAAGAGATAGCTTGAAAACACTAAAGTTAAACCTACAGAGAGTTTAACCCACCTAAACCCGAGAGAAGGGTTACGAAAAGAAGCTAAGAGATAGCTTCGATACACTAAAGTTAAACCTACAGAGAGGGTTTAACCCACTAAACCCAGAGGAGGGTTACGAGAAAAGAAGCTAAGAGATAGCTTCGAAAACCTAAGTTAAACCCACAGAGAGGGTTTAACCCGCCTAAACCCAAAGAAGGGTTATGAGAAAAGAAGTTAAGAAATAACTTTCGAAAACCTAAGTTAAACCCACAGAGAGGGTTTAACCCGCCTAAAGGGTTATGAGAAAAGAAGTTAAGAAATAACTTTTAAAACCGAAGTTAATCCTACAGAGGGGTTTAACCTATCTAGACCCCAAAGAAGGTTGCAAGAATTAAAGCCGAAAGGTAGCTTGAAAGACCCAGTTAACCTTATAGCAAGGGTTTGACCGACTAAATGACAAACGCGAGATGAGGCTTTAAGATAAGCCTTGACCAAGCCTACGAGAAGGGCTTGACTAAACTGCACCTAGGAAGGGTTTCGAGATTTGAAAGCTGTCGAAGTTTTGAAGTTACTAAGTTAAACTTATAAAGTTTAGCAAAACCCGCATCCAGAGAGGACTATTAGACTTAAGGCTATGAAAGTCTTGAGGATATCAAGTTGGATTTACAAGCGTCTAACTAGGTTAGTCCCAAAGAAGGGATTACGAGATCGAAACTAAGAAATAGTTTGTTGCGTGTAAACCGAGTCTATGGCAAAGGTTTAAACAACTTAAGCCTAGGTGAAGTTCGAGAGAGGAGAAGATAAGAGATAACTTCTAAATAATAAATTAAACTGCAGATAAGGTTTAACCCACCTAAAACTAGAGAGGGGTTACGAGAAAAGAAGCTAAGAGATAGCTTCAAAACACTAAGTTAAACCTCGCAGATAAGATTTAACCCACATAAACCCGAGAGAGGGGTTACGAGAAAAGAAGCTAAGAGATAGCTTCAAAACACTAAGTTAAACCCGCAGATAAGGTTTAACCCACCTACAAGAAAAGAAGCTAAGAGATAGCTTCAAAACACTAAGTTAAACCTGCAGATAAGGTTTAACCCACCTACAAGAAAAGAAGCTAAGAGATAGCTTGAGAAAACTAAGTTAAACCTACGGTGAGGGTTTAACTAACCTGAACCCAGAGAGAGGTTGCAAGATTCAAAGCTAAGAAATAGCTTCGAGAAAACTAAGTTAAACCTACGGCGAGGGTTTAACTAACTTTAACCCAGAGGGTTGCAAGATTCAAAGCTAAGAGATAGCTTCGAGAAAACTAAGTTAAACCTACGGCAAGGGTTTAACTAACCTTAACCAGAGAGGGTTGCAAGATTCAAAGCTAAAGAGATAGCTTAGAGAAAACTAAATTAAACTTATAAAGTTTAGCTAGACCTACCTCCAGTGGGTTATGTGACTTGAGGCTAAGAAAGCCTTGAAAATATCAAGTTAGACTTACAAGAGTTTAACTAATCTAAGCCAAGAATGGAAATGACAGAATTAAAGCTAAGAGATAGCTTAAAGAGACTCGGTTAAACCTACAAAAAGGTTTAGATTATTAAGAGACAACTACAAAAATACGAGATTGAACCTATAAGTAGGGTTCTACTAAACTCGAAAAGGATTGAGAGAACCATCCGAGATGTAGCCTTGACAAAAGCTCGGACTAAACCTGCGAGAAAGGGGTTTGTCTAATTCAAACCTAGAAGAAAGGTTTCTAAAAGAAGGAAGCTAAGAAAGTTTCGAGAATATTAAGTTAAACACTGTAGAAAAGGTTTAAACCATCTAGCATTCATAGAGGATTTACAGATCTGAAGCTAAGAAAGCTTCAAGAAACTAAGTTAAACCTAAAGAGTTTAACTAAACCTACACCCAGAGAAGGTTACGAGATTCAAAGCTAAGAGATAGCTTGAAATACCAAGTTAAACCTACAGAGTTTAACTAAACCTACACTCGAGAGAGGGTTTCGAGATTTGAAGCTCGTAAAGCTTCAAAAACTAAGTTAAACTGCAGAAAGGGTTTAACTAACCTAAACCCAAAAGGGGTTATGAGAAAAAAGCTAGGAGATAGCTTCGAAAAACTAAGTTAAACTCCGCATATATGGTTTAACCCACCTAAAACTAAGAGGGTTGCGAGAATTGGAGCTAAGAGACAACTCCCATATACTAAGTTAAACCTACGAAGGGTTCAACTAACTAAATGTAGAATATGAGATATGGCTTAGAGAAAAACCTTGATTAAAGTCTACGAGAAGGGCTTAACTAAACCTCGCGTAGAAAGGGTTTTCAAGATTTGAAACTACGAAAGTTTCGAAGATATTAAGTTAAACCTATAAAGTTTAACTAAACCTACGTCCCGAGAGGACAATGTAACTCAAGGCTACGAAAGTCTTGAAAATGTCAAGTTAAATTCACAAAAGTCTAGGTGAGTCGGCCTCGGAGAAGGGACTATGAGATCAAGAGATAGTTTTATGCACGTAAAACTGAATTTATCGCAAGGGCCTAGTCGGCTTAAGCCTTAGATAAAGTTTTGAGAATTAAGGTGAGAAGTAGTCACGAAGATGCAAGGTTAAACCTACAAGGAGAAGGTTTAACCACCGAGAGATAACTACGAAAATATAAGGCCGAACCTATGGACATGGTTCTACCAAATTCAAGAGGGGAATGAGACCCGTCTAAGGCATAGCCTTGACAAAACTCAAACCCGGGAGGATTACAAAGAGAAAAGCCAAGAGATGGCTGGGAGGTTAGATCTATAAAGAAGGTCTTAGCTAATCCGAACCTAAGAAAGGTTTCGACAAGTCTAAAACAAGTTTAGCCTTATATGGAGGTTTCAAACTTACCTAAAGTGAGGAATGGTCATTCTGGAGAAATCGAGGATAGACTCATAAAAAGTTCAATTCACTTGAAACCTAAAGAAGTGGGTTTCATAATTGCAAACTCGAAGCTACTTTTGAGGATACGCAAGCCCTAGAGGAATTGCATGAAAAGAGGAACCTAAGGTATTGACACTTAAAAATGAAAGAGAGAAAAACCTACGGGAACCTAGGAGAATAGGTTACCTACCTACACGGGAAACCCGTACCGAATATACTGATTAGGGGGAACCCTAGTAACCCTGCCTACACATTCAAACTAATGCCTAGAGGCTAACAATTTTAAGAATGTTTGAAGAAACTGAAATGATCGATTTGAAATAATAGAAAGAATTAATGGGAATGTGTATCAAGAGCCAAATTGAAAGGCCGATACATGATCGACAGTGGCTTGCATGAAAACCGAAGAGTCGCTGGACTCCAACAGATTAGCGAGAGGGGATGAACCCGGAAGTCGAAGGCTGCAGGGGAGGATAGCCTAGGCTGCAGGAAGGTGTGTCTAATCTTCCTTACTCTAGTGAACTCCGAGATCGCTCACCAGAGTAGGGGAGTTGTTGATGCAGATAAAAATGTCGAGGCCCAATCGCACGTAGGGCCCAAGTATGCCCGACCCAATAGGGCCCGATGGTGTAACCGAATACCCTTGATAGAGGAAAAACCCGAGATGAGCCCGAGCCCAAATCGACCGCATTAAGGCTACGAAGCCCTAAACCCACCTACGGTGGGCCACGAGGCCCAGGCACATATGGAGAGGGCCACGAGGCCCAACCCTAGCTACTGAGATAAGCCACGAGGCCTAAAATTGAATGCGAGCCGCGAGGCCCAAACCCGGCGAGGTGGGCGCGCGAGGCCCAAACCTAGCTGCGAGTGGGCCGCGAGGCCCAGGCGAGATTTGAAGAATACGCGGGTATTTGACCAAGCCCACAGCGGTTACTTATCCGATAAGACCGAGAAGTATGAGAAGTGACGAGTAGTTGAGACAATTGAGGCCCAAGTCAAGGAATATTCCCTATATTCCTCATTGGTAAGGTCCAACCTCCGTCCAGGGGAATTCGTAGGCACAATACAAATTTCTTGAGAGAAAAGATATCCACGCACGACATCATGGCGAGCGTGCGGGATAATGCCTTAGGAACCGTGATGACGGTTATTACTCTTAACTTACGTATAAGTGACACACCCGGAGGGAGGTAACGAGGATCGAATGACTATCACTCTTACTTAGCTACTCTATACGTACTTTCTTGAATGTTTTCCGGTGATCCGACTTGAGCGTCGGAGTGCCTACGCCGGAGAACCCTCCGGCGTGTTTTGTAGGTACGTTTGTTCGAGGGAAGCTAAGAATCCTAGTGCGTAAAGGCTTTACCCACGTGAACCCGAGATGGGGAAACGAGGCTCAGTCGATTTTACGCATAAAAATATAATGATATTAACTATATTTTATGACCCATTTCATTCGAATTATATTTTAAATAAAAAAGTTACTCAAACAATAAACATTTTATATATAAAATCGTCTCATACAAATTAAATTTTTCCAACGTAATTATTTAAGGGAATGAAGATGAAGTGGTAAAATAAATTATATAAGAATTAAAGTACTCTATATATGTTTGGGAAGAACTATTTTTCCAAACGGATATTATTTATATATATATATATATATTATACATAATTTTGTCTTTTTTAGAAATCTATTGTTGGAGGTGTTATTTTGTTATGTTTGTGGCAGCAATAAACCTTATCTAATTTAAATATCAGAAATGATCAATGTTGTAATAAAATAAGATATTTTAATTTAACATAAATTATTTTTATTATAATTATATTTAATAATTTCATCACTCTATTTTATCTAGCATTATGGGTTTTTATCAATCCAAATCCGGAAAGATATACTCCCTCTATCCACCAAAAGTATGCTCACACTGTCTTTTTAAACAATTTGTTTTGCTTCACCATTTAACCGTCATTTAATTTTTTTCATATGTTGTCGACTTTATATTCATAAACAACCACTTAACTCATAAATGGACCACACAATACCCCAAAATACCCTTACTTTATCTACTTTATTTACGTTTTCTTAAAACTGTCACAAAATCAAACGAGCATACTTTTAGTGGACGGAGGGAGTATTAATTATCAATTGGGCACGAAAGATAAAATTTAACAATCCAGAACCTGAAAGATGTTTATATTAAGAGATTTTATCAATGCGGGACTGAAAGATAGGACAATTATCAATTTTGGACCTTAATTTTAGGTCCCGGATTGATAAAATCACTTAATAGTTAATATAAACATCTTTCGTGTCCCGAATTGATAAATTTTATCTTTCAGGCTCCGAATTGATAATTAACATATCTTTCGGGACTTGTACCGATAAAAATCCTTAATATATTTAAGTGAAATCTAAAATCATATGAGCTCATGAAAGAGATATACAAAGTTTATATACTAACGTCACGCGGCCAGGGTTCAATTTTGATGGGCCACATAATAATTGGGCTTCAAACTGAATTTAAAAACGAAAGCCCATCTATGAAATGGGCTTTATAGATTTGGGGTAGATACAACAATTGGGCTTCCTTTTTGTTTTTTTAAAAAAATCGTATGGAGAAACATTTACGATGTTTTAATTTCATTTTATTTGAAAATTGTTGTGCACTATTCAATATAAATTAATTATATTTTTTAAAATTTGTTTCTAAAATTATTAAAATATTTAGATAAATATATTCTTTTAATAGAAAAGACAATCATTTATTAAAATTATAATAAGAAACTAATATTGTTTTCTTGATATATGTACTCATAAAAAACCATATTGAATAGGTGGGAGTCTTAACTAATTAAAATGAGATTAATTCCAAGAAAACTTATAATTTCCGTATTAGTTAAAAGTATTTTTTTATCGGTAAATGTTAGTTGTTAGTGGTTAGAAGTTAGTTCGCCAAGTCTCCTTACCATTCCAAATTCTCCAAGTCTCCTTATTATGAAATTACTTAAATACCAATTTGTATGCAAACTAATCTAGACCACGATATTATTTTAACTTGTTAGTATTTTGTATGTATTTTTAATATTATTAGTAATTTTATTAATAAATAATTCTAGTTTGGTAGTGTGTAAAAAATTTGATGCGTCATCTTATAATTAATTTAAATAAGGTGTCATATTCTTTCTTTTAATATTGTGAGGTGTCATAATCTCATTAAATTTGAATGATATGGTACATTCTCATGAAGGTATATATATATAAAAGGTAACTTATTGTATCAATATGTTATTTTCTATTGATTTATATTTATTATGTGACATCCACGTGATATTATAATAATTAGTTTAATTAAAAAAATTATTTAACTTAGGTTTGAATCTTGCGCCTCTTACATAATATTTATGTTACACAAACCCACACTAAAGCCTCATCTAACATTCTTCGTATATGTTCCACTGTGAACCTTCGGCCCAAAGAAAGGTTCGTCCGAACCGGTCGTTGCCACTGTTGCAGTAGAATCCGTAAGCACCACCACTCGTCCGTCGTTCCAAAACCTGAACCAGCTAAGCTCCTCCCAAATATCGAAAAGCTTAGCCCCAAGGACCGTATTTCAAATAAGAATTAAGTGCACAGTGTCTTGAAATGGAGATAGTATATATATATTTTTTTAAATTTATTTTTGGGTGATCTTTTGTACCAAATCAATTCTTGTTAGCTTAGGGTTTAATCATGATAATATCTAGATTTGTATGAAAAATATAAAAGTAAGCAATGAAGAACAAATTAATATTTAAAGACGCTTTCTTATGAAACTTATTCACAATATAAAATTGATATCATTACATTACATTTATTTAATAATACCAGAATATTCATTTAGTAATACAATTATACTTATGAACTAATATTAAAATATAAAAATGATATAATATTAATTTATAATTAGAATAATTGTATTACTAAATCAATAAAATGATATTAATTTTATACAATCAAGAAAATCATAAAAACACACAACTTGACCCGGATTAAGAATTTATTGAACCAATTTTCCAAATGAAAATAGACATGTTTAGTTGGTTGAATTCTAACATTGAACCCTGAAATTATAAATTCAACCTGGCTTCCATTGACTTAGACTAATATTTTTCTTTGTTTTTTCTCGTAAAAAGTCATTACCTAACCATTTGAAGGGTCTATAAATATCATGGACTATATATGTTGGGTGTTTTGCAAGATACGGGTTATGATTATTTAATTTTGGATGATTTCTTTTTGCTAAAAACTAAATAAATAAATATAAAAAATTATAAATGAATATATAGATTCATAAAGAAAATAAAAAAGTAAAGAAAATTTAATTAAAGTTTTTTTGTCAGTATACTCCCTCCATTTTCAAAAATGAGTCGTGTAAAGTTGGCCCGTTTGATTTATGACTACTCTTTTTTATTGACTTGGAGAATAATGCGTATTCTACGTGACTTGAAATAATTAACTTGAAAATTATTATTCAAAATGTGTCAGCCGGCAAAAAAATTTGTTATATTTTTAATGATTTTGTATACAAAATTATTTGAGTGAGTCTTTTGTAAACCAGTATTATTGTGCAACTCAAAATGATATTAATTTTATTCAAAACATTGCATTACTATTAATTTAATATCTTTAAATAAAACAACTAATATTATTAAAAAAATATACATAAAATACAAATAAATTTTACGGTGAAATTGATTCAAAATATATTATGTCAAACTATTAACCAAAATGATATCAGTTTTATTCATGACATTGTATTACTATTAAATTAATATCTTTAAATAAAACAACTAATACTATTAAAAAAATATACATAAAATGCAAATAAATTTTACGGTGAAATTGATTCAAAATATATTCTGTCAAACTATTAACCAAAAATAACAAACATTATTCATTAAATAACTAAAATGTTTGCAGATTCCCGAATGAAAAACTTGCCTAATATAGTGATACTTAAATATTAGGCAAAATATCCCTTTGAACTATTAACCAAAAATAACAAACATTATTCATTAAATAACTAAAATGTTTGCAGATTCCCGAATGAAAAACTTACATAATATAGTGATACTTAAATATTAGGCAAAATATCCCTATATTACTAATAGGGGTTGGTCTAATCCTATGTGTCACTCATACAAGAGTTTGGCATAGGTGTCATAAAATTATTAAGTTGAGGACATGTGTCAATTTTTTTTTTTAGTATTTTTCCTTAATATTTCCTTTGGTTTAATCCTACATGTCATTTTCTTTATTTTCTCAATCACATTAATACTAATTATTCAAATTAGATTCTTTGTCTTTTACTTAAGTTGACTTCATTTCTGATTTTATTAACCGATTGATCGAAATTTTCAATTAATAGATTTTATTGACACTAATTGATCTAAATTTTCAATTAATTGCATGATTGAAAATTACTAATATAATATTGGTGTAAAACTTTCCTTTTCAATTAATTAAAACTTTCATTTTATAATAATTCTAATCTCTAGCATGAATTGTCATACAATTAATATTATCATTATTTAAATTTAATATTATAATTATAATTTTTTTATAAATATACATTATTTTAATATATGTTATTATTTAAAAATATTATATATATATATATATATATATTATATTATAAAATTTATTTAACGAAAATATCGCGTAATACGCGGGAGCTCATCTAGTTATTTATATTAATATTTAACATGTAATTGTTTGGAAAATTTTAAAGTCTTTAGTATTAGATCAAAATTATTAAGAATCTCATCGGTCGGTATAAAAATCGAGTCATAAATATCATATTATTGTTTAGAAATATCAACAACAATTAATATTTCTACCATTTAAAATTCATAGTATTATAACATTTAAGTTTAATGTATCAAGTTTTTAAAAAAAAGGTTAAAAATCAAATAATAATTCATATCATGAAACAGATTTGTATAAACATACTCTAAATATTAATGTCTTCAAAGTAACCCTTACAAATTAGTATCCTAAAAAATATATTATTAAATTTGATATTTAAATGGGCCATTTACAATAAGGTAGAAAGAGGTAAGTCTTATTACAACTAGGTATAAAAATTTTGCATATAAGCACAATTTTTTTTTTTACGAAACACAAAAATTTGCACTTTTACACCCTGTTTGTAATTTTACTAATTTTTACACCTATTTGTAATTTTCCCTATTTAAATATTCTAATTATCTTTTTGTGGCGCATTAGTTTTGGTTTACAATGATAACATCGTTATCGTTCGTCATCCTCCTCCTCCTCATTATTATTATTATTATTATTATTATTATTATTATTATTTTGAGATTACAATAACATCATTTCTCTTACAAAAAAATATAAATTAAAGGGATGAAATCAACAATAAATTCGTAGGATGGACCATCAATATTCAGAGTCAGCATTACATGATTTTGCAAAAGAAGCGTGAGTTTGCCACGCATAATATCCTTGAAGACTTTTGCCAATAATATCCTCATTATTATTAAGTCAGCATTAATATACATGATTTCTCAACTTAATTTTATCTAAAAATATACATGAAATTTGCACAAGATTATTGTGTCTTTGACATACAAAATCAACGTCAATTCACATACAGGTGTTTGAATAAATATTTTCTCATGGTATAGTTTAGAAAATTTTCATTGGTCCTATGTAGAATTTTAAATTATATAATGTGTTTACAAATTCAAGTCCTCCAATTATGAAGAGGAAGTCAATCTTAAATTGGGGGATGGACCCGGCGTAACATAAAAGAATTATATATACAAATTGCATTGTATAATTAATGTGTATTTTTAAAAAATATTAATTATTTTTATGACTTTTTAGTACAAACGAAAATATCAAGGTTAGTAAATAAAAGGTTAATGACATAATTTAAACTAAATAATAATTATAATAAAAGTTCTGTCAAAAAAATAATAATTATAATAAAAGAACAAGGATCCAATATTAAAAAAAAATTGCAGAAATTAATAAAATTTTATATAACCGACCAAAAAAAAATTATATAAAAAAATATTAGGACCTAAATGTACATATGTCCCACTCACATTAGATGAATGGAGAGAATTGCAAGATCAAAGTCATAATCGACCTGTGTAAAGACCAAGTTGCCCCTCCGGGGACAAAAGATCATATTCTTGAATATAGCTATCAAAATCATTATAAATAAATACCATATATATGAAGGCAAATATTTGTATGACAATATTTTTATCTAATACTTATCTGTAATCAAATTAATACTATATAATATTTGAAATAATACTACATGTAACCAAATTAATACTATACAATACACGAAATAATACTATACCGTAATCAAACTAATATTATACGGTATATGAAATAATACTACATGTAATCAAACTTTGCACAATATGCACACAAATACTTCTCATATATGAATACATGATATTTAATGTAGGGCGAGGGAGGGCAATGGGGACAAAATAGAGAGAGATTTTCAACAACTATCTGTCTGTATTTATTACATATATAAAGGGTGCCCAACAAATTTTTTTGGTATGCACTTGTCGTATCGATAAAATATTGAATTTATAAAAATTAAATCTAACAAGTATCTCAATAGGTTATTTGATTAAACATGGTTACTTAACAAGCGTCTCTTAACTAGCTAAATGTAAGAAACGGTTTGATTTAATTGAGCATCTCATTATTTTAGGGAAGAGATTTGAGAGTGGATTAAGATTGATATGAGATTAATTGAGGTGATATAAATTGTAGGGGATACAAAACTTAGAATTTGGATATTATTCTTCTAATTGATTTTCTTAAATAATTTTGTTTGACAACTAGTATTCGGAGCAAGAATCGACTAATATGGTGGACCAATTTTATCGTCCACTAGTGGAGGCCCCAATTGAAAGCAGAGCTATTTTTCTCAAATAATTATTGTTTGCTCTCTTCGTGTTTTTATATTAGTTTATACTACGGTTAATTGTCAACCAAACCCCCAAATCGTTGTTTTTTGTTAGTGCAAAATCCACAATTTAATTTCTCGTTCTATGTGGGATTCACAATATTGTAGGAGTTGTTGGATTCTTGTTTTCCGTTGTTTCTCTCTCTTGCATTCTTGTCACTCGTGCACATTTTCAATTTACAACCCGTCGACCAAGGAGCCTCGTCTGATTAGAGGGAGTTTGATATTTTCTCATAAAAAAATAATGAATGTGGAAATGATAAAAAAACAAAAAAACAAAAACAATCTTATCTATCAATAGGGGTGAAAACGGATCGGATATTTCCCGACCGATCCGGAGCCGTATCCGGTCGGTATCGAATTCGGTAAAAAAATAAGTATTCGGTCGGATACGGATACGGATACGAAATACATAATATTCGATCGTATCCGAGTTTTACCATATTTTATTGGATATTATCCGGATAGCAAATCCGGATATCCGTTTTTAATATATTTTATTTTATATTTTATATTAAAATAATAATATATATAATAATATAATAATATTAAAAATAAGAAAAATATTAAAAAAAAAAATAGAAAGAGGATGCGTACTCTTCCAGTCTTCCTCCTCAATCATATTTTCATTTTAAACCTATGTGCCGCCGCCGATTCCCAACCCGGCAACCACCGCCGTTGATTCCCGACCACTTCCACCTCCACGGCTCCACCGGACCACTGCGCACCATCCGTCGCGAGGAGCTTCACAGGTTTTTTTTTCTTTCTCTTTTGAGGGAGATGTATTATATATATATATATATATTATATGATATATATATCAATTTAGGTTTTATATTTACACAAAACTCAATGTATTACACGGATTTTATATATAGTTATACTAGTGTATTTTGTTTTTTGAAAAGTATACTAGTGTATTTTATTTTTATTAATTCATAGGATAATTGAGGCTCTTTATGTCAAAATAAAATTAATCTTTAGTGTAAACTTTAACCTCCCCTTTCTTGGTATTCATCCGATATCCGTCCCTTATCCGTATACCGAATAGTCCGAATTCGTATTCGAATCCGGCTTTTCCATATTCGACTCGAATTCGAGAAAAATATGGTTTAGAATACGGTATAAGCATTATCCGTCCGTATCCGATCCGTTTTCACCCCTATCTATCAAGTATTGTTAATAACCAAGGGGCTTAGCCCACTTGGCCACCGACTCCTCACTTAAGTGGGAGACACGGGTTCGATTCCCTTTGGGAACGAATTAGAGTGGGAGGTATAAGGAGGTTTGGAGTATTTGAAATTGTAAGGAGACTTGGTGAACTAACTTCTAACCACTAACAACTAACATTTACCGATAAAAAAAAGAGAGTAGTATTTGTGTGCATATTGTGCACAATAAAAATTGTGTATACAAAGTTTGGTTACAGATGTAGAATATTTCATGTCTTTGTATAGTATTAATTTGATTACAATATAATATTATTTAGACATTGCATAACATTAGTTTAGTTAGCAACATTATATAGTATTAATTTATTTACGTATAATATTAGACAAAAATATTGTGCATACTATGCGCACAAATATTTGCCGATTAGGTATTTTCGTAAATCTATTCTTGAGTTTTATTTTCAATTAAATATTAGACCCGAGACATATGAAATATACACGGTGATTATGCAAGTCATTTTAAATGAGATTCTTGAAACCATAAATTGGGCTTACACATGCAAAAATTTAATGATGCAAATCACAATACTATGAAATATAGCTAATCACATTCATCATTTTAATCACGATTATCGCAAGAGTTAAACAAGTAATGATTTCATAGGCTCTTAATGATCATTTTTATTTAATAAGCATTAGTCATGCAATTTTCAGTCTAATTGAAATCAATCAATGGTATTAAGATAAATTAAGAAAATATAATTAATAAAAAAGTTCAAAAATTAATACAATAACAAATCACTTTTCTTTCTTTAAAAATGAACTATTTCAATATTTGATACATGTATTAAGACTAATTCACTAAAAGATATATAATCAAAATGGATGTGAGGTCGATACGTGTACAGTAATAACTCCCCATCATTATAAATCCATTAATTTTTAAAATAAAGTGTATCACTTCTAATAAAAGTACGTAAAATATACTGTTTTCAAGTAAAAAGTTAAAAAAATGATATACTTATTTAAAAATTGATTTTATTAATTAAAAATATAAACAAAGTAGTTTCACACTTTTTTTTTTTGAATGAGATTTATTTTTCTGGAGTGATGATGACTTGTATATTAATTTAAGAACATAGTCCAATGCTTTTACTAAAACAAACGAATTTTCAGTCCACATGGGATAGAGGGATGATAAGTGGGTAGGTGAATGGAACAGCATACATTCCGATATCCCTGGTTCGATTTCGTGTGGTGACAATTAACTTTCTGAAATATTATAGAGGTTGTTGCTTCTTTGCTGACAATCGTGTCTCCCGAAAGTCATCTTTCTTGCATGGTTGCAATTCGTGCGTCGATTCTGGCTAAATCGATCGAGGCGCTCAGTACGGTGGGGGTTTGGAAAAAAAAAAAAAAAAAAAAAGCAAACAAACAAATTTTCTTTTGGAAGTTATGACAGTTTTCACGCGGTTTGTGGGATCAACAGAACAAACCCCCACCCACCCACCCACCAAAATACGCGTTAAAATTTCATCACTGCAAAAAGTCCAATCCTCCAACAAAAACAAAACCCTCAGAAAATCTGTTGTGTTTCATGTCATTTCAGAGCTGAAAATCACTGCAAAAATCAAAATGATTGCAGCAGCTCTGTTGTACCCTCTTCTTTTCGTATTTGGCCTCATCTGCACATTGATCTCCACAATCCCTCCTACCAAGAAGTTTCTCGCCCAAATATTCAAATCCTGTGATCGTGATTGCAAATACTCGTCAAAAGACGCGCCAAAATTGGCTACGAGCTTCAGGAGCGACGCCGCAGCCGCCGCAGCCGTCGACGGCGGCGGCAGCACAGTCGAGCTCAGAAGCGTATTCGCAACGTTCGACAAAAACGACGACGGATACATAACGAAGCAAGAGCTGCGAGAATCGCTGAAGAACATAGGGATTTCAGTAGAGGAGAGAGACGTGGAAGATATGGTGCAGAAAGTGGATTCCAACGGCGATGGCCTGATCGATCTCGATGAATTTTACAAGCTTTTTGACTCGATTTCGGGTTTAGATCGGGAGAAGCAGGGATCGGAGGAGGCAGGGGAAGGCAGGGATGGGGATTTGAAAGAAGCTTTTGACGTGTTTGATGGGAACAAAGATGGATTGATTACAGTCGAAGAGCTCGGATTGGTGCTTTCTTCTCTCGGATTTACAGAGGGGAAGAAGTTCGATGATTGTCAGGAGATGATCAGAAAAGTGGATGTGGATGGAGATGGGATGGTGAATTTTGATGAATTCAAAATGATGATGAAAGCTGGCTTTGGCAGGATAATCCAAATTTCTTAAATTAAGATCATCAATCACATCAACAAATGGTTTTTTGGTATGATCTTGTTGCTTCATACCATTATCATAACATGCCTTACTCATCTAACTACTCTTTGACTAATTTGCATTGGTGTATTTGTACTTCGATTTTAACGTCTAGTCTCGTGTAGCGTTTGTCGTCTATGTACACACAAACGAGTGGTGTTTGTGTGCAAATAGACGTTAGATAGTAAATTCTTCGTCTGTTGGACGAAAGCTCCATGTGCAGTATCTGTCGTCAGTGTACACATACACGTATACATGTATGTGTGCAAGTAGACGACAGATACTGCACTATCAGTAGAATTTGTGTAGGTCAGTGTATTCATGAAATGTGTGAAAACTAGTAGTTGATTAGGGTAAAGAACTTGACAAAATTAACCTCTTGTTTATTGTATTGAGATCCATCTTTGTATTTAGTGTGTTCAAGATATAATAGGTAGATGTACATATGATTTCATATCATGTGGATGATTTCATATCATGTGGATGATTTCATATCATGTGGAGCAGACAACTAGCATCGGTTGGATGATCTGACTTGTCTTAAATCTGAAGTTTAGGGTTAATATTCAGATTATTATAAGTTTTGTATGTATATAATATATGTATATATATAATATTGTGATGAACCCTGATTAAAAATTGTTTGATCCTCTTTCATTAAAAGGAGATTAATGTTAAAGAAAGAATATAGATTAAAGAGTTTTGAAACATTTTTTTTTTTGAGACAATCATGAAAACCTAATTGCATTTTTTCATTTAAAAATATGTTGGAATTTTAAATTTTATTTAGATAGTTGAGCTTGGAATTCCGGTTTATAAAATGAGATTCATGAGACATATAAATAATTTCTAATTTTTATAAGGTGGTGGATTCAAAAGTTTGAGATTGGTGAGAAATCAGATTAAGTCTGACCCTTGTATTATTTAAGTCAATAAATTGCAATGATCTAGGTATTAAGAATCTTTGGTTATAATTTCTATTGTATGGGTTGTACCCCAAATATTAAACACAATCAAGTGCATTCATAAAATAACCATTTGAAGGTACATTTGAATAATACTCCATAAAGAGCTTGTTTGACGTCACCTTTTTGGAATGAATTGCAATTTTGTAAATGTATTTTTGGAAATCACATTATTAGGACTTTCCTGAGGAGAGACATTTTTCCAAAAAAAAAAAAAAGGAGAGACATTTTGGTGCTAAAAATTGGTCCCCAACAATATGCTTAATATGGTAACATTTTTTTCTGTTAAAAGTTGTGAGACTTTGTATTGCTAAAGAAAGTATCGACCATGATAACTAAAAATATTACTTACATTACTAAAGAGTATCGGTCATGATAATGGAAGAGTATTACCTATATTATTAAAATGTGTTAGTGCTGGATAAGCTGAAAAGTAAATTGATCTATTTTTTCTATATTGATCAAATTTCACCGTAAAATTTGGCTCACATGAGACACACTCTTATTTATTTACCTATTAATCGGCATTCATTTTTTTTTCGATTACTTAAAAAATTGTAAAAGATAAAATTTGGAAAAAATGATTCCTACCCAAATTGAATTTAATTGCTGCATTCTTTTGATGAGTATTGTCATGGTAATTCACGATGACAAGGGAAACCACGTGGTTAATCGTACACTTTTAATTCCAGGTTGTCACCCAAGAGACGATGGGTCTATATGAAGCGCACAAATCCACAATTTTTTAATTTTTTTAACAATTTAACTTGGCTCTTTTTTGTTTAAAACCAAGAAAAAAATATTGTTAATTATGCCTTCTTCAATTTTAGATCAAATAAATAGAACAGAACAATTTGTTGTACAATACAAGCTGTCAAAGAGGATTTCTGATTTCTATTGATACCAACTAACTTGGGTTGAGTTCTCAAAAATAAAGATAAAACTTATGTGATACGCGTATCAAGAGTAAATCTTTTGTACAAAGACTGCAAAGTTCAACTGAAACACATTTTAAACAATCATTTGTTTTGTTGAACAGTCACAACTCTCAATTATTCTCACTAAACAAACAATTGGACAACTGTAATTATTAAGTGCAAATAGATATAACAATTTTGTAATTAATATTATTTAAAGATGCACTTAAATTGCAAACAAACGATAACATGACACATGAATCTTGTAACTTGTCTCCTTTTATTAGCAAACTTTGATTTTAGGTATCACTGATAAAGCTCATATCGATCAAACACCACTAAGACTTGCCCAGAATCTTTAAAAATAAAAATTCCACCACAATTAGCAAATATAGTCGTGATAAAAAATGTAAGAACAAAAAGACTTGTTACATGATAAAACAAACAGAAACTGAGCAGGATGGAAGGCATTAATCATTTTGCCAATTTTAGGTGCATAAATGCTAAACCACACACATACAATAAAAGGTGGAGCACAGAATATCATTCTCACCTGCACGCACGTATTACTTTACTTGTTAGAAGAGCATCCTTGTCTGCTGCTGCACTTTAGAGATAAGATGCTCCTCCAAATACGAAAGCGCAAACGCTCCACAGACGAATCAATCCTGCACTTTAGAGATAAGATACTCCGAAAGCGCATACACTCCAGAAACGAATCAATCAAACCACACGCAGAATAACATCATTTTGTAATGGTAAAGATGCTGCAACAATGATGACAACAAAGTAGGGCCTATTCATATTATTGTAAAAGTAGTATTTTATAGGCTCCAGGTACAAATACAATACAACACGATGATATTAATATAACTAAAACACGTCCGGGTGAAAACGTCCAGGAAGCGAATTGCTTTGTTGGGCCTGCTTCAGATGCATTGCAAGTGCATAGTTGTTAACCTGCAGGACAACGTAATGTACCATATGTAAGACCGAGTTGCAATATAAAATGTGTACTTAAGAACTATCAGATACACGGTTTTGATATGGAGGCCGATGGTGGATTTCTTATGAGTCCTACACTAGCATAAAACACTCGTACACTATAGCACAAAATACATATCATTCCTATCAGAATACATATCTTCCACAAAAGATTTTGATGTAATTGAGTTCCTCTCTTATAAGTTAGATTATGAGCAATATATAGTTTCAATTAAACACTAGGCACACCAGCTATATTTTCGCGCTTGTAGAATCTGACCTCAAGATTTCGCAGCTGCTCCTGGTATTGAGATACTAGCTGTTTCAGCTGATGCAGCTCGTTTCCCATTTCCTCACATTCCTTCTGTCGTTCATGTTGGATTGAAACTGCTCGCTTTAATATAGCATTTTCTTGCAGCTGTGATTCTAGCTGCTGCTTAAGAATTACACTCTCCTATAAACGTAATTCAATACGAGAATGCACATCACCAGTTCCCAGATAATAATAAGGGAAAGTAGTTTTTAGGCCTATAAGTTATTCTTATTTTGCTTTTAGTTCTGTTGACTTTCACGAATTAAAAATAGTCTTATAATTTTTAATTTTTGACATTTTGGTCTGGTAACCGGCTGTAAAAGGAGAAACATCCAGTTGATGCTGATGTGGTAGAGTCTAATTGGTCAACCGGATGTTTCACCTTGTAGCCGGTTATCGGACAATAATGTCAAAATAGTACAAGGTTACAAGACTATTTTCAATTCTTAAACGTCTGTCGACGGCAATAGAGATAGGAACAACTTACAGGACTAAAAATTATTTTCCATAATAATAATAATCAAAAGTGAGGCTAAAAACATTATAAAATGAAAAGAACGTTTAAAAAATGCACCTGCTGAAAGCTTTTGACAACCTCTGCAGTTGCATTAGCACAAATGGACTTCTCCAATACCTCGAGTGCTCGCGATAAACGTGCCTTAGCATCTTCAACATTTGGTGCACTCAACACTTCTCTAACCAAAAGCTCCACCCACTCTGCTCCATCTACAGGAAGATTGTTCTGAGCAGGTTGTTCCTCTCCTGGAGCAGGGCCCCCATTATGCTCTACTGTAAAAGCAACAAGAAACCAAACATTTAAGGTGTAAAGAGAAGTTTCTAAAAAAATACACACTAGTACTCAAAATAAATAGCAATCACGAGATTGACAAAGCAACTGACCTTCAAAACCATCACATATATGTACTACAGTTAAACAAAGAATCCCGACTTAAAGTCAGTAATTAGTTAACAAATATAGCATTTCCACAACTTTAACTTTCACCCACACAAGAAATACCACAACTAATCGTTTGGAAGCATCTGGTGTACTTCATCAAAGTGACAGTCCCTTAAGCGAAGCATATTTTCTCCCTCCCCTTTCCATCAATAAAAAGAGCTGAAATAGGCCAATGGAGTATGCAAAGCCAGTACAGAACGGATTGCTTGCATCAAATGATGGGAGGGGTTAAAAATAACGCTAATTCCAGTAACGTTGGTAAAGGTCAATTTGATGTTACTGTTTTAGTAACTAAATCCAATCTAGAAGGTCTGTTAACTGGAATAGCCCCTTTTAAATAATTAGAAGAAAACAACATTATGATTTTCAGTCAAACGAATTCAATTAGTATGTGGGCAGTCACTTTTGGAACTCAAGTTTATACTTAAATAGCAGAAATAAAGCATTTAACAGTAAATGAAGTTACATGGCATAACAGGAGGCGGGGTGCTGTATTTGATATCTCAGACCAGTAATTTAAAGTAAACAGAGCAGGAAATAATAGTTTCCTAATGTTTACGGCACATGAAATCTCAAAGGTGCTAGATGAAACGTTCAAAGCTTTCAAGTATTAATGGATCAGAAGTGCAAAAATTAAAAAAGAAAAGAAAAATACACACACACACACACACACACATAAAACATCATATTGCATGTCAACAACACAGACAACAAATATTAGTCAGTCAACCTGGGAGAAAAAATAAACAAGGCAAAGAATAAAGATGTATGCACTACAAAGAATATTCAAGTCCAATTTCAATACTCCTAAGCAGATATACCCCAAGTAACCAGGACAGATGTAGAGGAACCCCAAAGAAATGATCGTCTTAAAAGAGGAATAAACTTCAATGTCCAACTAGTACAATGAGGAGATATGCTCAAATCAGAATGAATAAAATCAAGACAGGTTATGCCAAAATTCGATGGATGTTGTGAAAGATACAATGCTGTAAAGGAGAATTCAACATTGGCAGCAGAATTTAGTGGGTAATTTGAAAGCCTTAATAGAATTGGAAACCTCATTCATAATAATTCCATTTCGATAATGGAAGTAGGCTTACAGAATAAGCATCTTCAGGCCATTTAAAGTTTATCAATTGTTAAGTATCAATTTAGAATTATAAATGAAACATTACTTCATACAACATATGCAAACATCTGAAGCAGAGATTAACAGAAACAAACCCAAAGAGAGATTGAGCGAAGCACCTGTAAGATCAGATGAACTTGCAGCAACACTCAACCGAAGATCATTCAATCTTTTGATTGCAGAATCCAAATCATCATCAAATTCATCAAGGGCCTCCTCCAGGAACTACAAGCCAAAATCATCCACAGTTCATCATTAAGTTTAAATCTCAAGCAAAGGAGATACAAATAATATATTCAGATTACGCCAAACAAAACTTCCAACGATAGTATATCAAAGACCTAATTCATCATATAGTCATTCTCAGAAATTAAAAAGGGGCTATTTCTTACCATCTTCTGATATTTATAGAAAATATGAACTACGATTCACTGTAATAGCAGCCACACACCAGTATTAGAATTACTTGGGCATCAGAAATTTTGGTAATTAAGTAGTGAATTGAAGAAACAATGATGGTCCTTGGATTAAATGCGGTAGGTGTTCTGCTGGAACAATATTCTCGTAAACTCCGCAGAAGCGAACAAATACTAATTAATATCAAAATAAAAAAATCCTAAAAGGCATCGGTATAACGAGAACCCCAAAACTTTATCCATTTAGGCAAGCAAAATGAATAATATGCAAAAAAATAAAATGTAACATGTGTATTCATAATGCACTTGATGGAATCAACTTTTCCTTTTATCTAATAATATACAATAGAACGATTTTTCTGAAGATTATCTTATGATACTGAGCAACTAGCTCTCTTCAATGGTCACTATGGCAAGGATGAATGCACTAACTTATTTATATGCACCAACTTATTGAAATCCTTCGTGTTGGGTCATAGGTGTCACCATGATACCACCTAGGCATCTAAAAGAATGTAAAAATGCTAATATCAGAGATTTTTATACCTCAATTTCAGTTATTATTAAGATACTCCTTAATGCAAATATGGAATGTAGTACATGAACAATACTTGATAGGGTCCTTAATGTTAAATTTTACTTTAGGAGTAATATTTAAGAAATCCCAGTGAATGTTTTTTTATAAAATATCCAAAATTGGCATCAACACATAGGCCTCATTTGCACAACTAAATGATTCATTCTCTCCAATTTCTCCATCTTTCACATCACCACTATGTTGCCACCGTAAACACGCGCCTCATCATACCCTATCAAGCTTCTTATGTTGTAACTCTGGCCAATCAAAGCTCCTCTTTGCAGCAACATACAATTACAAGGTACAACAAACATCAACGGTGATTCTAAGGTTTTGGTTAGGAAATTAAACTGGCATTTTTTATGTCCATGGTTTTCTTCTTATATTAACTCATAATTTGGTGTTATAATGCGAACTGGGATGCATGTTCCATAACAAGGTAACATGAAGGTAGGAGCAAATTAGGTAACTACGGATAGAACCATCAATTACAACTTAGATGATAAATCTACCATATCTAAGAAGGAATCCAACATCATAAACCTACATTAATACCCAAACTACTAAATATTGCTGTATTACAGTCTTTTGTTCAAAGCATCTAAGTAGGATTGGATTCCTTTAATAGATGAATAGGACACGCAACTACAAGTAGAATAAGACTTTTGCCATTACAAATTAAATAAATAACACAAATGGAAAGAACAGCTATAATTGAACTAAAAACTAGAATTTCCATACATGTCTCAACACAAGTTAATCTGGAGATAATATCCACAGGTTTAACTGTTACTTTCAACTCGAAAATATGTAGCTAATGATGAGGTAATCTTATACTATTAAGGAATTTACAGGTCACGGACACTTTCAAATTTAATTCAATAACTCAACCTACTTTTTCTTTCGCGAACTACATACCAGAATCTGTCATCAAATATCAAGAACCCAGGCTAGAAGAGAGAGGAGTGGAAAACATATATGGAATTTTCGATACCAAAAGAAAATACTTGAATTTGATAATAAGTATGATACATGGGTTCAGATCTAACATGCTAATATGATATGCAGCAAATGCCTGATTTAAAACAAACTAGGCAGAAGTATAGAATGTAAATGGTAGAACATGTTCCCAGGTACCAAAACTTGATCTCTTAATTGTTACCAAGATAAGCATTTCCCAGGTGGATAAGCTTCGCCATGAGGTTCATCAAAGGTTATTTCTACTGACTACTAATAAAGCCATTTAAAACCTAAGTTAAATTTTTAAGATTTCATTATGCAACCAGTATTTGCGGAAGTGTTTACACGTTTCAGAAACAAGTTAGCAGTGTGAAGATATGTCCTATATCCTAATCCCAAAACAATGACAAGATGATTGTGTTAAATATCTGCACATTTGTACTTCTTGCCATTCAAAATTACCAAAGAATGCAAACAAAGGCAAATCAGAACAAACTACATAACAATTCATTTTCTCAATAAATGTATGCACTAATTGGAAAGTACTGCAGTGGTATTACTAAATGAATAAATGTGATGGTACCAGTTTTATAAGGTGAACAAGTTTCAGAGGAGTGTTTGTGCCAAAAGAACTAAACAAACGAAGAGAGAAAAACACATTTTAACACGCTATACCCATAACTCAAAATCACACATATACACACGCGATAGCACACTATAAATGAGAACAAAAATAACCTGTCTATCCATGTCAGGAAAGAGAGCGACAAGATGATCGATCGCAGAATTCGAGGACAAGCAATTGGACGCGGCGGCCCTGGGAGGAGAGAAAGTTCGACCGGGAGATGAGGAAGATGAACAGCGAATTCTCTTGGAAACGGGCGGCGATGAAGGCGATTCCTCAAAGATGTTCGATCTCTTCCCGCACACTACGGCAGACATGTTTCGCTACAACAAAGAAATGTTCTCTATCTCTCTCTACTCTCTCTCCAAACCCTCTGCTCTCATGCAGATTTAACCAAAATAATTTCTACACGAAGAATTGAAATTCTCAGAAAACAAACAACAAATCAATCGAGCTGATCCGATTCCACACCCAACCAGAACAGAAAAAGGGAATAGCCATTGAGAAAACCTAGGTATATATACAAAACCGCATTTCGAATTTCCGCAGAAGGGTTTTCAATCTCTATATTTAAGATAAACTGAAAACGATTGTACCTAATGTGATTACACAATCATGTATATGTGCATTCAGCGAGTATATATTAGAGTCTATATTGTCTACAAAACGAAATGAAATTTATTGATTCGTATAAATAATCAAAACTTCCGCCATTAAAGGTTTAGCATATTTTCTTCGTTCTCTTTTCTTTCCAATCTTGATAATGGTACTTTTAGGACGGATGGGGAGGCAGGGACACGTGTCAAATGCTTATTAGGGAAGAGTGATAACGCGGGTGATTCCATTCTTTGGCGGGTGAGCAACTGCGAAACAGAGGATCTCATCTTCTACTCAGCAGTAAGGCGGTCAATTTTCGGGCCTGATCGGGCCTTAAAAATCAAGGATCTGCAATTTTCAGGCCCAAACTATACCTTAGAAAAAATAGTTTGTCTCTTTGTGAACCAAGTTTCGCGGTGAAACTTAATTCATATTAAAAAAATAAATTAATTTACTTTTGATTATCCCGACTAATACCTTTTAATAATATATGTAATGCTCTTCCATTATTATGATCAATACTCTTTAATAATATAGGTAATACTCTTCAATTATCACGATTGATACTCTCTTTAGCCATATAGGACATACTCTTGATTATCACGATTGAAATATTTTAGTAATATAAGTAATATCGTTCGGTTATTACAACCGATACATTTTAATAAATAATCAAATTTCACTATGAACCTTTATTCATAGTAGAATTTGTCTATGAAAAAATGACCCCGTATTTAAGTATTTATCTTTTTTTTCTTAAAAACATATATTGGATTACTTTCATAAAAAAACATATATTGACTTAATGTTATATGTCATTGTCTACCAATCAAATTAAGAAATGTCAACAAAATAAATTCAAAATGAAGGAAAGTAGTTAACAAAAACCGATTATAACAAGAAAAAGTATATTCTAAACAGTAGACATTAATTTGATAATAATATTATATAATAAAAATTAATATTATTTTTCGTTATATAGTAAAACTGATTACAAAAACTTACTCATATAAAGACAATTAAAGCAAGACAAAGTCTCTTGTGAAGAAGGGTTCACGGTGAAACTTGATCATTTACTAAAGAGTATCGGTTGTAATAACTAAACGGTATTACTTATATTATTAAGGGTTCACGGTGAAACTTGATCATTTACTAAAGAGTATCGATCGTGATAAGCTGAAAAGTATGTCCTATATTTTTAAAGATATACATCGTGATAATCTGAAGAGTATTACCTATATTGTTAAAGAGTATTAGTCGTGACCGATACTCTTTAATAATATAGGTAATCTTGTTTAGTTATTACAATGATACTCTTTAGTAAATGATCAAGTTTCACCGTGAAACTTGGTTCATGAGACACACTCTTAAAGCAAATGGGTTCATCGGGCAAAAAAATTCAAAAATCAGATTAAAAATGGTCTAGGCCGCCATGGTTAAGGCTCATTTTAGCCTAAACCTCGGCCCGACCCATTGGCCCAAACTTAAATTGTCACCTTTAATGGAAAAAAAGAAATTAAAGAAATAGAAATGAAAAATTATTTTTCTCAAGGCTTCTAATAAGTTGGCTGAATAATTATTTTCATGGTGGTTATATCACTGATTTATGATTAAAAAATAGATAAAAAAAAAAGTTATTGGTGGTGAAATAGAAGAATAATTGAGGAGGAGGATTATACGAATGAAGAAATGCAATCAAATCGGTAGAATGATTACTTTATTTAGAAGGAAAAATAGTGTTGTGGATATCTTTCATTTTCATCATTAAGCTGTTATATATTTAGTGTGTGTCTGCAAACTCAATTTCATGGGAAGAATCACTTTTATTTTAAAAAAATCACTTGCAATCATTTTTTGTAAGCAGTTAAAATCTATTTCGCCAAAACAAATAGAACTTGCTTTTGAATTCTCTAAAAGAGAAAAATAATAATTACCCTCATTATTAATAAAGTTATTTTTACATACACATCATTTTTTCAATTTTATTTAAAATCACTTTATTTTCAAACACTCCTCACTTTAAATTTTACTACACAAATCAATTAATATCACTAGCCCTAATGCCCCAATATACATATATAAACTCTCACATGAAACTAATATCATTGTATTCATTAAATAATTTCATAACTTTCATTTCATAATATTATTACATTTATAATAGCGTAAAATTTATAGTAAGGTTTAAAAGAGTAATGATAACTTTAATTGAATGCAATGGTATCAATTTCATATGCTAATCAAATTTCTCCAAAAATTGACTCATAAATATATCTAAGATGAAAAGGGGGAATAATTAATCGTCAAAACACTCGTACTTTAATGGAAAAATGTTGCTACAAAAATAAAGATATTTAAAAAAATGGTACAAAAGTTCATGAATACCAAATATACTCAATCAGGTCTACAAATTTTATGCAGGATCAATCAATGTCCAAAAATAGACCAACAAAAAAAACATATGTACTCCATTATTTCAAGAATGAATCTCATCTTATCTACTTCACTCCCACAATATATGAATATATGATACAATCTATTGAATATCTCCATCTTTAAATCCTAGTATTTCCAAGAATTGAAAAATTTGCACAAGGGTGTTCTTCAAATGAGGCCCGAATACGGGTTGTAGGGTTGAACCGGCATACCTGGCCCGTACGGGTGGGGCTGGCCACTCGCCCGTATCCGTTTCCAAACGGATTCACAGGCTGTGGTGGCCCCATCATCATCATTTGCTGCTGTTGGCCCATCATGTACGCGTGTTGCGGGTTGTACATTCCGGCCATCTGCACGGACGGCGGTGCAGCCACTCCGTTGGAGGCGTAGAACGGATCATGCACCATTTGTGGGCCCATCGGAGCTTGTTCCCATGGATTGTAGCTCGTTTGCTGGCTATTTCTTCTTATTGCATCGTCGTATAGACTATCGAGAGTGAGTAAGTCGAGCCCTCCAGCCTTTCGAGTATAAAAACGAAGGCACGTGTGGCTTTGTTATTACTCGAGCGACAGTTTGATTATAATGAAAAACATTGTAACAAGGTGCATGGCGAATCGTACCAATTTGCTGCTAGCAGCGGCTGTTTCGTTGGAGCTCGGAGCGGTAACGAGTGCTAGTTCCCAGCCTGTACCGTTCGACAGGTTTGGCGGAGTGGAAACGGGTTGTTCTGCAAAACACCCGAATAGAAACATTGAAAAGACGGCGATGATGATGTGTGTATATCAACTTCATTACAGAATTTAACGAGTAAACTGCAACGTGCAATTCAAGTGTACTTTTAAATGATAAAAGCTTTCACACTTTCTTTTTCGTCCGTCCCATTATAAGTTTCACACCCTTTAAATGGAAAACCCTTTATAAACTTCACCTTCAAAATTTTCATTAATTTACACAAACGTCATTACTTTTACTCTTATATTACACATAACTCAATAAAGTTTTTACTTTATATATAAAAGTTTACAAAATTACCCCTCAAAACCTCAATCATTACTCTTTTTTTTTTTAAGTGTGTGCCCTCCTACATATGAAAATTTTTCCGAACGGAGGGAGTATTAATTGTTTTATCAAAAGGTATTAGCTATTTTCACTAAAAATACATTTTATACTGGTGTACAAGAATATTACTTCATATTGTATATAAAATCTTGGTGATTTGGTTCCATACGAAATATTTTTGCAATTAAGTCCAATTACTTTTTAAAATACCACAATTTTAGTCCTATATATTGACATTATTGCCGAATTTTAGCATGTGGGGGCATTGGATTTAGTCACTTGCCATAGTTGAATCTTATGTGGTTTAATGTGACTACTATCAACCAATATAGGACTAAAATTTCGGTATTTTAGAGTTGTGAGACTTAATTGCAAAAATTAATTCGTACGACACTGAAATCACGAAGGCTCGATAGTTATGGGACCAATTTTACAATTATCTCGAGCTTAAGGGCGAGTTAGGTACTGCATTTCCTAGCGTGAGTTGGCAGAACACAACTAAAGTCAGCACGAAAGAACTTACCGACTGGTACAATGGCCAAAGCAAGTGCATTTTTCTCGTCTAACTCGTTTGCAGCAGGAGCAGGCTCGTGCAGGCCCTGCAAGACGACAAAAATCTAGTTAATCGAACGTCTCAAATGTTAAGGCAGCGAATCTAGTTCATCAAATAAGTTACCAGCAAATCGGGTGGTGGTACTGAAGCCGGGCTTCCACCTTGACTGGTTCCGGTTCAGGTTCAGGTGGAGGCGGGGATTGCACTCTCTCTTCTTTCACGTCGGAATTTTTTTGTACTCTATTGCTAAGACTGCTGGCTTATCATCAGCCTGTTCCGTTTGTTGGTGAGGCGTTAGACACATTACATGTACGTATATACAGAACGAGCGATACTTCAACTATATACGTAGTATAAATAAATTATGGCAAGCAATAGACGGGTGATATTAGTTTAAGAGACGAGTACCAGATCTTTGCGAGCTGTGGAAGCACGTGGTGCTTCTCGTACGTACTCTTCCATAGCTTGAAGAAATGATGCAGGGGGCTTTACCATTCGTCAATAACGAGTCAATGAGAAACGTAACTGAGGTTTATAGAAGCAAGAAATCACGACAAAAGTATCGAGAGGTCAAACCTGTTCGATTTTGATAAATCGTTCTCCACGCCCGACATCAAGGTTCTTACATATTTCATAGAACTCTGACAATCTCTCAGCCTAGAGATTTCACATATAAACAAATAAATTAATCTGAGAAAATGAAAAAAAAAAAAAAAAAAAAAAAAAAACTCAAATGACTTCATATCCTAAAAATTGCTCCTATATTCATAGAAATTGCACCTTTCATTTTAAGCCCATTTTTTCTTAACAATGGTATCAGAACCAATGTGTACTAGCTCAATTTACAAAATCGAAAATTAGAAGAAAAACAGACTTAAAACGAATTCGTATAATCTTTATAAAACATTAGACATTGTTTCGGATTTAAATTCATCATTTGAGGGTATTTTTACTCTTTTAGCACGTTTGACCGAATTGTGGTGTATTTGGAGGGAACGAGGGCGTGAATATCCCGACCCTAAAGTATTTTAAATGTCGTACCTGTTGACCGGCTCTCCGATATATATCCAATGCCTTCATAGCATCATGCCTTTGCATCTCAAAGAACTAGCCGAAATGGAAACCGTAAGTTATAGCTATCACAGCAAGACATGTTTCGGAGTAATTACAAGTCTACGTACCTTGTCAACCAAATTCACGGTACCATCACTTATCGCATTGTAAATTTTAATGCTTTCAGCGGCAACCTATAAGGAATAAAAGTATGTATACAATTATAGACGACGTTGCAAATTATCTGAGGGCGATATAAAATTAGGACTTACCATCGAAAGGGCCAATTGAATGATGAAGTTATGCAGTGCTGCTCCTTGAGGCTGAATATCGTAAATATCAACTTATTAGGTAAATAATGGACCATTAAAATCGAATATTAATAAGACAACAAATGAGTTTCCGACATTGATTTGATCGGACATAGATTTACCTGACAGCCAAGCACACGGTGAAGCAGTTGTTGCAATGCTGGTAATTGCTCGAGCAACTGTGGAGTGTCGAGATCTTTGTTCTCTGCGACAAAAATTGCATAAAGATGTCATTTCGAAATAAAATTAAGTATTATACCTAAATACAATTGGTGAATAAAGAAAATATTGTCAAAATGAAGTCCAAATGACTACTATATAGAAGAAGCCATACCAGACGGTCCGTCTCTATGTCGTATTTCAACACTCTGAAACACTCCAACCTTTCCTCCAAAAATAGTGCATAAGAGCGCACCCAAGCCGAATAATCCCAGGCTAACGACGAGACAAAATGCAATTTATTACTGAATACTCTCATTTATGTAACATCTTTTTGACTAAAAAAACAAAGAAAATAAAAGCTATACCATTAGGGCTTGAATCATCCTTGAAATGAGCTAGGTTAAGCATATGGCCTCTGCTCCTACCATAATTGTTAAGTTCTTCCTGGAACGTGGGGTCCACCTCTCGTAATGCTCGATGTATAACGACCAAAGTTTTCAAGGCAACCTATACGAGCACGAGGATACATATTAACTCTCCATAACCAGTATCTTAGATTTTATCTATGGTTTAGTTTTTGTGATCACATACCGCCCAATTATGAGTCTTTGCCAATCTTCTGGCGAGTGCGTGTATGCAGTATGCAACATCCGCACGAGGCCTCGTTGCCGATATGGCAGCAAAGACAGCTGCACGTTTGACCGAACATACACTTAAATATCAATCCTTTTGCAAAATACATATATTACTGATGATATGTATAGTCAATTTGATGACGATTTACCTCTTATGTGCCTCTCTTTGGCAGGGCGTTCGACATGATTTGTCGCCTTAACAATGGCAATGTCCAAATCCTGAACAAGAAATAAACGAAATTAAATTGCAGCTACTGATGAATAAACATGCAGCTTTTGTATGAACAACCTAATATTACCTTATAGCCACTGTTTATTTTGGCTAAATTAACAGTAGTGGTATCCTTTAGGGCACCAAGAGTTTTTCGTAAACTGCTCTGTGTACCCCCACCCGACATTCTCGAGCCTAATTCTACAAAATCGAGCAAATAAACGAGAAAACATCAATGCTTGCTTCATTAAATGCATCTACACTTCTCCTTAATTTTACCATAAGTAAATCCATCACAAAGAATCTCAATTCACCACATCTATAAGGAAGTACATTTAGGGTATGTTCTTTTCGGGATTCACACGGATGGAATTAGGACTTCCCGGCCCCGTCCCATGTAAGTTAGGGATTTGAAATCCCGATTTTAAATTCCACACTCAATCCACACCTATAAACACCTATACACCTATTATTATTTTTTTCAATACAAACTACGTTTTACATCTCTCCTCAATATAATAATAAAATATCAATCACTCTTACACAAATACAATATCAACCACTCTTAAACATTGATTTGACATAAAGTAAAATCACACCCTACTCAAATCCCAAAAGAAACACACACTTCTACCATTCATCCAGAATTTCAAATCTCATGACTCCAGAGTGATGACTCACTCCACGCACTTAAATCCCAAAAAGAACATACCCTTAAAGATTCACACAAAGCTTGCAGATTCAAACAGAAAATGGGAAAAAGATCAAGAAATCCAATTGAAGGAACTTCTAATCATTGATAAGCAAAATGCAGAATCAAATTCCTACTGCATTTTCTTCAATAAATACCAAACAAACCCTAACCAAAATCAAGATTCCAACTCTAAATACAATCATAAGCTGATTGATCTTCCTGCACAAAGGCCCATATAAACATCCATTCGATCTAAAAACAAAATTCAACCTCCACAAACATACATACACAAAAAAATTAAAAAGCCCAAACATAAGAACAACCACAAACAAGTCTCTCAAGAAACACTACAGAAATCAAGAGAAAGACAGCATCTTTCCACAAAATAAGGCACAGTTTCAACATAACAACACAAATTAAACTTGAAGCAAATCACCAAGAATCAAAGTAAACGCAAAAGATCTAAACAAAGATCGAATCTTTCATAAACACTCACCCTTTCCAGCTCAATCTTTCAAAAGAAAAAGAAGAAACAAACGATTTCTCAATATACAGAGCTACCAAGACAGAGATCAAGAAATCAAGAAAGTCTTCAACTTTCAGCTTCAAATTTAAGGAAAAGAGGAAGGGGGAGGAGGGGGTAGAGAGAGAGAGGGGGTACTTTTCGTTGTTGGTTGTCTCTAGAGAAGAATAGTCTCAAAAGACTGTGAATTTGTTCTGGTTAGCCGTCGGCGTCATTATTTTAACATTTTTTATATCAAATCGATACATACAGCTATAATATATACATACACAAAATAATAGTAGCACATTTATATATAGCAATCCTTCTGTTTGTACAGCTTCTATATTCTGTCTCTGTCACTACTTACTTTCTATCGCCATTTTTTTATAAAAATTGGCTGTAGTTTTCTTTGTTAAGTGTGTGGATTTTTAAATCAATAATCTTCTTGAAAAAATGTCATTTTTTTAATTCTTGCATCTTTTTCTTGGACATTGCTGTATAAGATTGTCTCCTGCATCTACTTTTGGAATTTCGGCAATTTGGCACAATTTTCTTAGCTAATTAAAACGGTAAGAAAGAGACATTAAAGGAGAAGAAAGCTAAAACTAGCAGTAAATTTATTAATGCACATATTACTCGTTTAATAAATGTGATTAATATGTAACTTTAATTTATATTAATTTTCTTAATGAAGATATAATGATGATAATTAAATTATATTTTTTAGATAAATGTTGATCACTTATTTTTAAGCATCAAGAATATGAATATAAATATCTCACATGATATTTTTATAAAAAAATGGAAGAATTTCATATTAAAACTCAATTTTTAGGCTCAATTTAGGTCTTGAATTCAAATTAGGGTCTAATTTTTATTTTAATTTTTTTATATTGTTGCCAACGTATTTTTTTTTTATCGGGCAAAGGGTGACTCGAACCCATGACCTTTAGATCATAGGTAATGGAGCTCTAACCACTTGAGCTATATCACTTTGTCATTTGTTGCCACCGCATTTATTCTAAATACTCACGTTCATCACCTTGATTAAAAAATAAAAAACATGAAAAATAAAAAAATTGAAAAAAATTGATTTTTAATTTTTTTAATTTAATATTTTATTTTTAAAAATTGATTAGGAAAAATTATTATATTTTAAGTATTTTATAAAAATAATTGAAATAAAGATAAATTAATCGGGTCTTGGATTAAGACCAAAAGAGAAAAAGTGGATCTTAAATTGAAAAAATTAAAAACTAAAAACTAATTTGAAACACTTCTTGTAACCCACTGTTGTTGGAAATAAAAAAAAATTCTGAGCAAAAAAAAAAAAGAAACACTTTAAAATTCAACACCTAAATTGAGACTTAACCTAAAAATTAAGGCCTAATATGAAATTTTTCAAAATAATAAGTCTTCAATGAAACTTATTCATAGTATAAAATTATCATTCAATAATACCTACATATTACGGTCCACGATCAATTCATTATGATTGTACGTAAATTGCGTGTGATATTAGTTATAAAAATAATAATATTACTAAAAATGTAATAATATTAATATAGATCAAAGTTTCACCGGAGAAATTGTCTCTTTATTGTTTTTTTTTTTTTATCAAAATTCAACATTTGTAATAAATTGGAAAATGATTGAACATAATCTTCCAACTAGTATAAATTTATTAGGAATGTACTAATTGATTTATTAGGATCATGGGTTGACAGTGAAATTGGTATTAATTAAGATTGAATGATTAAATATTTAGATAATATTTGTAATGACTTTTCTTGGTTTTGACTAAAAGTCTAATATAGAGAAATCAGAAAATTGCATAGTTTAATTTTAAGTTTCTGGAAGTAGTATGTAATGTAGTGTGCGGAAGCGTACACCTGAAAATGTGGAAATCAATCTGAGCCGTTCGATCTGACGGTGGCTGGATGCATGGGTCCCATACGTGGATCTGCGGTCAAATTTAACGGTTATTATTACTCGAATGTATTTTTGTTTGCATTTGAACATAACAATAGTTTCTTGGTACTATTTTGTACATATATATTTTATTAGTATCTTTTAAAAGTACAAATATAGAAAAAATATTGCAATGAAGATACTCTTATGTTTACACTATTTTTTAATAATTATTTTGTTTCACTATTCAATTATTATTTAATTTTGTCACATACTATTGAGTTTATACTTATAAACAACCCGTTAATTCATAAATAGACAACACAATACTCCAAAATACTCTTACTTTATATTCCCTCCGTCAGAGACATTTGTGATTGAAACTTTTAACTTGGTTTTGTGTGAGAGTTATTTCGTAGTAATATGTGTACAAAAGTTATTTTATATGAATGATATCTTAGTTAATAAGATCAACTAGCATATCATTCATATAAAACAACTTACGTAAGCGTATTACTTGTGAAATAACTCACACAAAAACCGCTGAAAAAGTCAACCGCAAATGTCTCTAGGACGAAGGGAGTATATTTTATCTACGTTTTTTAAAATGCCAAAATCAAACGAGCATACTTTTAGTGAATGAAGGGAGTATAAATTTTAGTTTAAGTTTGATCGATATTTGACTTGTTCATTAAAAAACTGAGAAGTATGTTTTTAAAAAAATATTAATTTGTAGACTAAATAATATTAGTATTTTTATAATATACAATCAATTATACTTTTAATCATATCAACTTATACTTTATGAAAAAAAAATAGTTAATTCAAAATTGTATCAATTGTACGATATATGTAGTGTGTCAAAATGTTACTCATGTATATATCGATTGATACCAACTTTTGTTCAAAATGAAGTTTAGTAAAATATTGTTGATTTTCCATTGACAAAAACATATGCGACGAATCTTATTTATTTTATTATATGATTTATGAATTTATGGGGCTCCAACTCAAAACTATATATTTTGAGTCTCGATATCGTTCTCAATATCCATTAGTGCACCATTAATATATTAGTTCATCTAATATTATCATGTATGTGCACATTATACATACATACAAGTATTACTACTTCAAACAACAAATGATTGTTTGATTTTCTAGTCTTCCTATCTATTAAAAACTAGAAAATTGTTCCCCGTAAAAAAATTAAATAAAAAAAAAAAAACTAGAAAATTGTTGCACGTCATAAAAAATGCTCAAAAATCTAATTGGATATAATGACAAAAGGAAATTGCACATCAAACCAAAAATCTAAGATAGAGGAAAATTATTGTGGAATTATGTTCAAATCCCTCGTATCCTAAAAAATGATCATTTAAAATTGGAAAAAATAGAAAATGATTAATAAAAGAATTATTAAAAATTTGAATTCAAAATATTAGCGAATAATTAATAATTTTTTTTTGACAGGCGAATGATTAATAATATTAGCTCCAGCGCTGTTTGTGCAATAAGATTGTGTATAATAAAATTTGTGCTGAAAATAAACCCAACATATTTAAAATAGGCCCAAGCCCAACTAATTAAAATAATCCAATTACAAGTCTTGTTAAGTCCAGCTTTTAACTTGGGCCGCAGCCCACTTCATTTTATTTTGGGTTATTTTGTTAACCTTTGGGCCACTTGCATATTTGCATTGCCAACAAGCGTGAGAACTGCAATAAAACCAGACAAAATAATTATGAAATAATTAAAATACTCTTAATAATAAAAAAATTATATTTCAGGATACATCTTTTTACTTCTTTTTTTCATTTTTTCTACCACCGCTGACACCACCTCCCATATATATTAAACTTGAGATAGGGTATTATTAAGGGCATTAAAGCATTTTAGACATTTATAATTGTATTTAAATAAAAAAATGAATGTAAATACAAAAATTAAAGGTGTATATAAACGGGCTCTATATAAATAGGCCCAAATTACTTGCAATGACACTTTTGGTAAAATTCGAATTAATACACCTTTCATAAGATTAGTATATTTTTGTGGGATCAAAAAAAAAAAAGTACATTTCTCCCAAATTTCTGAAAATACTCTATTATTTATTTACTCTCTCCCCCTTCTCGTTTTCACTTTTCACACTGAGTCCCCACACTCCATGCTTTTGTTTTTCAAAATGATTTGATGATCTTCTTGGTGTTTTGTGGGTTTATTCGACAAATCTGGAACAGATATCAAAATTTAGAAAAAAAAATCGAAATGTTTGTGTTTTTTAACATCTGATTTTCATTTTTTTTTCTTTTGAAATTCCTTGTTTTTCAACTTTCTGAAATACTTGTTTTTCTCGGGAGTTTTGCTCGAACGACGAAGTCCATCTAATACCATCGAGTCGAGTGCATATGTAGGACTGTAAAAGAGTCGAGACGAGTCAAATGCGATGTTATTCAAACTTATTTTAAAATATTATCAAGCTTTAAATGCATATTTGAATTTATTTAACAATTAATCGAATCAAACTTGAATTAAAATTTTAAAATATTATCAAGCTTTAAATGCATATTTGAATTTATTTAACAATTAATCGAATCCAACTTGAATTTTATTTATCCGATAAAAAAATTGAAAATATTTTCATCAAGTAAAAAACAAACCAAATTCAAGTATTTTGATATTTTTACACTTGTTATATTTTTTTATACTTAGAACTCGAGATATCTATATCGAACCGAACTTAAATAAAACCATTATCAAACGATCTCGAATTAAGTATCAAATAATTGGGTTTGATTTCCAGTCCTATCCATACGTGTGGCAAAATAAAATAATAATTAGAGCTAAAAAGTCGAGGAAGAACAAACACAAATAAAAAAATTATCAACATGACATTTGTTTGGAAGTGAAACTCCCATATATTATTATTATTATATATTTATTCACATGACACGACTCATAAGAACATCAACAACCACAAAACCCAACATTAAAATTCAAATTACAACACAAACACACATTAATTACTTTCCTAATCATCACTGAAATGGGAAACAAGGCATCAAAGATGGATGGATGTTGTCATTAAAACAAAATCCTTCCATAATATTTTCCCAGTAAAGATCAAACTCTACTGGTTTGATGGAGCACTCACCTCATCCCCATACTCATGATTTTTACATCCGTTTCCATCTGCATAAATTAAATTAAATACATAATAAGAATTATTATAAAATTATTTAACTACTACTAGCACAAAATTAAAATCATTTAACTACTACAAGCACACAATCATTTCAGTGATAAAATGCTTAAATTAAATGGAAAAACATTAAAAATGTTATCCTATAACTAACATCTAGGAACTAATCATTAGATACATGGTTAAATAAAAATTAATCGTTAGTTTTCCCAACAATTTCATACACAAAATACTAAAATTAAACGTATTTTAAAAAATTAGATATATATATTTCAATGAAAAAAGTTAACTGTTGGACGATGCAATCTGCATAAATTAAATCTAAAAACATTAAATTCATTAATAACTAAAAAAACATTAATATTCAACACACACAATATAGTTTCCCTACAATTAATACATGAAATACTAAAATTAACTAAGTGGAAAAATATATAAAAAAATGTTATCCTAACATATAATATCATATCCAACGGTTACAAATCAATCAAAAATGAACATATTTCGAATAAATTAGATGCATATTTGGGAAAAAAATAAAAAAAGTGAATAGAAAGAGACTGATGTCGTAGAAAGGAAGAAGAAGTGTTACTTGAAGGAAGCGCGACTGTCAAAGTGGACATGACCGAAGGCAAACATGACTGGAGTTGAGTTGTAAGAAAATATAAAGATAAGAGTGATGCAAAATTAGGGATATACAATGGAACCTTGTTTATATACATACACAGCTTTGCGGTATGGAGACACGTGTACCATCTCATTGCCACGTATTTTGTAGGTGAAGTATTAGTTGATTTTTGTTGACTTTGAATGTTTCTACGCAGACCGGATGTGTGGTGTGCGTTGCACAGGATCCCACCATGATAAGGACTCCTAATTTATTTGATACATATATATATATATATATATATATATATATGTATATACTATAATAGCTTGTACATTTTTATATTTGTACATTTCAAAATAATTTGTACGCTAAAAAAAAAAAAGAATCACCATATTTTCACCTCATATTATCCATAAATCAACACTAAACACATATCACATCCAAAAATAAATTCACTTGATTTGGATTTGCAGAAGTATATACTTCTTATTTTCAAATCAAATAACGCAGATTTGTTTTAATTTGCGTAGCAGAGATATAAAAATTCATATAAATAGAAAACAATTCTGATTACACAATATCGTTTAATTTATTATACCTTATCACTTATCAAGTAATATTTCTACGCTTATAAAATAATATACCAACTTTTCACACAGATAACACTTATAATATACCAACTTTTCACACAGATAACACAACAAATTATGTGAAAAAAATATTGAGGTATAGTTTTATAAGTGAAACAGTCCCTGTGACAAGTAGAAATCAACGATGTACTTGAAATGTATTAAGAGAATCATGATGAACAAGAAGCAAATCAAGTGTGACAAATTTGCTAACAAGACAAGCTTCTATACAAATCAAACTATGTAGTTGAATATAATCATTAACCTCTACAAATGTTTTTTTTTTTTTGATGAATTGCATAATTATACACTTCTGGGAAAAAAATTGTGTAACATGAAAACCTAATGCTAGAGAAACAAAGTCGAATGACAAAAATGGCACAATTAAGACCTATAGCAAAATCCTTGAGACGAGATGAGCGCATCAAGACCTCTTGACAGAAGCAGAGGCAAAATGTGAATGGTGAATAAATTCAAATGAGATTTTAAGCGACGGTTCAAGGGTGCCTAACCGGCAAAGAAGGTTTAGGGCAGCGTAGTTATGCTCCGCCACCTGCTCTATCTGTCGAAGCTCTGCCATTTTATCGGGATCATTTGCAAAACTGCTCCTTAGCTCTTTTGCAATCCTCTGTGCATCCTTAAAGCAATTATGCACAGATAAACTCTGGCAAATGAGAAGAAGTTAGATGGTTAGATCTTGCAAGAAGACATCAGTTTGAGGAAGTAAATAAATCACAAATACTCACGGAGAAGCGAGCATGAGCTACAGTCTCCCTGAAGGTATAGTAAGAGGCATGATCAGGAAGGCAGGCCTTCTGTAACAGCTCAAAGTGCTGGATAAATCTCTGCAGAAAATGGTGATTATCATCATCTATGTGATTAAACTGAATACAAAAATTAAACTAAAGTGAAAAAAAAAGATGAAGTGGAAGAATGACAGATACCTCCTGCTCACTGTTGAAAGGACCCAGACATAAGAATTTATTTTCATTCCTTAACGAAGCAAGCATCTAAAATATTTGAATAAGAATGACAACGGTTAGAGATTGTTATTCACACTAGACCTCTGAAAACAATAGTTAAGATATGGTCATTCAATTTAGCCTGTGTCTACAAACAATAGCTGCCCCTAAGAATTAAAGTTGAGGTCTTTGAGTTCTAAGTTTCAGTCCATTGCATTGCCATTCTGCTTAAACTGGGGCGAAGTTTGATAATAAAAAAATATATAGAAGATTCAAAGTTTTATAATTAGATTTAGGCGAAAGAAGGATCATTGCTCCCATAGGTAACATAACAGGAATATAATCCCAAACTACATGCAGTTGTTAAACATAGTCTCTGAGGGAACATTTGATTATACTCTGAACATTATTCGAGTCTATTACTAATCACTTTATTCCATAACTATTAATAAGTTCGATCTCGTTGCAGCTATATAACACCACCAGGCATCAAAACAAGAGGAAGATCCAACATAATTAGTTGAGAAATCAATAGGAGGAGATTTAGCACTAGAAGATAATTACCATCATAAGACCTTCTGCAACATAGATATAACACTGAAGTAACAAGACTACAGGTGGAATCTGATAGTCTTTTCCCCATCCTTCACAAGATCTCTCTTCTTTTTGATTTTCTCCGACCTGGTAGGAAACAAAAGAGTTGATAAGCATGGAAAATATTAGCTTGAAACATGGAAATATTTGCTTGAAAAAAGCCAAACTGCTACAAATGAGAAAAATCCTACATGAAACTTTAAGCAGTACCTTGGGAAAACCAACTGAAAGTTTGGACTCATTTTCTATCTTCGTTTACTGAGATGTATTTGTTGTTTGAGTTTTCGAGGCATGATATATTCACCCAAAATTTCACTTATTCAGCATAATATTTAAAATGTTCCTTTTATTCTATTATATATACCAACCATAATAAGACAGAATTGATTGAAAACATTTCTAATTAACGACAACATAACTACATTGACAAGAATTTGCAATTGAAAATGTAACCCATGAACACATCTAAAATTCCCATTTCACTACCTAATAAAATCTTTTTCCAGAAAAGCAGAAAAACATCCAATAATATCTATAAAGCACCCCCCAAAAAAAAAAGAAATGTATCTTTCATCTCATTCTACACTCTCGGTAAATGATCGAATCTTCGGAAAAAAAAATATAGTATAAAATTTTGGAAAGATTTCAATTGGTAGAACCACGGAACAGCATGGGATGTGCTCTATCAAACGATAAATTTTCTTAATTGGCTAGTTGTAAATAGCCCTAGGGTAATGGATTATCCGAGGTCTACACTGAAAAAGACTGCAGAGTTATAACAGTGAAGCATGCCACAGGTCAGTTACATTTCCACATGCGAAAATAGGCAAGTCTGCACTAATCTTCTAATGTGACATGGAAAAGGAGAGAATTTGTAGATACTCACTATAATCATTGCTTAGCATCATTTTGAGATGAGTTTTTCAGCAAGTTTGATCAGGATAACATAAATGTACCAATACACCATGCAATATTCACTGGTTGAATAAAGCTCCAACTCAAAGCCAAGCACAAGGAAACGCAACGCTATCCAATATGTCTGTTCCTCTACCCAAATGAGGATGTGTTTGCAGATCTTTAAACACAAGTTCTGCAAGAATTAATGAAATAAAAATATCATTAGGGACGAAAACAACAAGCGACATGACAATGAGAAAACGTGCAACATTAACCTGTTCACTTGAAGAATTTGCAGTGTCCCCAAACTCTTTTCTAAAAGCCAACTCAAGCTGTATAAGAAGAAAGCAAATAGTACAAACATTAATATTTTCGCAGGATAGGTATATAATCAAATAAAGGCAAGTCTGAACTCAAAACTCATTGTACCAATGAAATATGGAAAAACAAGGTTCTCCCCCTTTTCTTTTTCCAACCATTATAGAGAAATACTCCCTCCGTCCACCAATATTGTGTCTACTTTCCTTATTTGGACGTCCACAAAAAGTGTGCCTACACCTTAAAAGTCAACAATTACTTTATCTTTACCCTCCAATCATCACCTAATTACTTAAATTGCCATTCACCTTTACTCACAAACAATCACTTTATTCATAAATCGACCCCACAATACCTCACAATACACTATCTACTTTATTCTTTCTGAAAACATGTGCTCAAACAATTAGACACAGTTTTGGTGGACGGAGAGAGTATGTTTTACACTGCTCAAAAAATATGAGACACCAACTGTCCATTCTTGAATTAACTGTCGGCCCCTATTTTGAACTTGACCATTTAAACTGATCAACTACATAACTCCATAAGGATTTTGTTTGATTTGGGATTACAAAACTGAATTTGGCATTTTAAAATCTAAATCGTTCTACTTTGAGATTTTAAAATCCAGTTCTACTTTGGGATTTTAAAATTCGGTTTTTAAAAACCTCAATACACCTTATCCTACAAATACATATAAACCCTACACATAATATTTTTTCTCCATCACTCTTCCCAATGACCCATTAATGCAAATATAATTTATTATTCCCACTCCAAGTTTATTTATCTCTTTACACACATTTTTGTCACTTTCACAACTTCCAATACAATGCACTAATCATTAAATACAGTCACTCAATCATTACAATTACAACAAAAAATAATATAATGATGCAACATCACACGCACTTACACATCATTTTACGTAAAGTTAAATCCCTCCTACCCTATTAGATCTTATTCATGTTTGGATTATCATATTTTTGCCCATATCTTCAGATCTAAGAATCAACTACAGTGGCTCCCAAAAGACTTATAAATCAGATGAAGTCACACAAGATGACAAGAAGACACAATTCAATCAAAGTAAACCGATTCAATAAAATTGTAAGGGCAAAAATGGCATGATTGAGATAACAAGTATAATAAGATTGAGAATCTTGACAAACCTGTACATATATTATTCGCCAATCCTGTAAGATTTTCCCTAATTTACGTCGTTGCCATGCAGTGTTAGCACATAGGATCCTAAACAAAGTGATTAATAACTGCATCCAAAGCACATGATATATTAAGTTTCTGTGTCTAGGGGTAGTTGGTCGAAATAATCTTGATTAAAGCAAGCCATACATGTAAAAAGAGGTCTATTAGTATTAGAAAATATGATGTCAGTTTGCAAGATGATTTAGAACCTTAAGTCAGGTACATAAAAGAAAATCCTCAGCAATAATTTTGATATTTATACACAAGAAGTCTTTTAGTATCAGGAAGATATATGCTACTTCACCTGCCCAATTTGTGCAACAGTCTCGTTTTTTGAATATCATGGTTCTTTGCTCCATCAGGTAATAAGGCAGCTTTGCAAATAACAGCAAACATAGGTTCTCGACCATAGAGCTTCCCATCTTGTACCAGCAGAAGCTGTACATTAGTTATTTGCATGAGAACAAACCCATAACACAAGACATGAATCCTTCATCAGTAAAATAACAGAGAAAAACTTTAATGAGGACTAACCACATGTACAAAATGAAGAACATAGAGCAGTAAAATTCTACAAAGTTACAGTATCCAAAATTTCTATCAAAAATAAGATCTCACTAAGGGCTAGTTTGGTTCGTAGGATTAGGAAGGATAAAAAATAATTTTGCGGACTCAAATGTTTGGTTCACTTGACAAGAGCCCGTGATGGACTCGGGCCCGGGACAAAATTATGGCTAATTCCATTAATGGTGGTTTATTTATTTTGGGGAAGTGGAAAATCCAAAATAACTTATCACAAAACAATAAAAATTATAATCCATCAATCCAAACATCCCATGTAATTTGAAAAATAACAATCCAAACAATTTAATCCTAACTAATCATGTCATCAGTTATTAAGCTCGTCCTTTGAAGCAAACCAGCCCTAAAAGGATGAACATGAGGTATATATTGTTAGTTAGTGAAGTAATGATTAGATGAAAGAAAAGTAGGAAAGAGAATGAATACATGAGAGAAAAGTAATGATTTTTTTTTTTATTGCAAATCCAAAAAGTGGATGAGAAGGAGAACCAAATCCCTATCTGGATCTCGCAGGCCGAAAGAAAACACGGCCAAAAGGATTTCAAATTAAACTCTCAAACATGATAAAATCAACCAACTTTCAGTAGGTTGACTTACAAACATTTTTACTGCAGCCAAGAACCACACTGATCTTGGTGTCACCCACTAAATGGTAGCTTGACTCTGTTAGAATGGTTAGTGCAGACTAGAGCAGACAGTAAGTGAGTTCTGCCAAAATGTGCACGATGTTGGCTACATAATTTGCTCCCAAGGAATCTAAGGCTCAGTTTTCTATTTTATAAGAAATATCACATAGCCCTCTCCCCCATCCTACGCACCAAATATTGACAAGCAATCTGTTCACCAAATATTTTGATTATTAAGCCTCAAAGCAAGTTCTTATTATGCGATAAACTTCCTAAGCTCAAAACATTTATGCTTGAGTTTTGTTTCAAGCTCTCATGGAAACCCCGCGGAAGACTGACTGGGCGTTTATGCTACATCATAAGATAGCCTTTCACCATCTTCTCAGTACAAAGTATTTCAAGGGTCCAAGGGTTGACACATGATATCTCATCCTTATTTGGCAAAATGTAGATCCATGACCATACTAATCATCCTTCCTTTCATTCTATGGGTGCAAGTCGGCGACAACAGTTTTAAAGAACCAAATATTATAAATCGGGATTTCTAACACTTGATCAGAATTTCAAAAATAAAAAAGAAGTAGAATTGAACCTGAATATGAGCTCTAGCAACTAAATCAGGTCGGAATTTCTGAAAGTCAACCACAAAAGCATAAAGGCACCTTCATAAGCAGGATCCAGAGAGTAGGAACATATAATGTCTAGATCATGAAGAAGTTTCTGGAAATAATTAATTGCCTGGAGCGAACAAACGAGAGAAAAAAAAAAGTATTAGACTAATGGAAACAACTGATTAGAAGTTCCACTACCAATAACCATAAACTGACCTTTTTCCAACTGAGTAGTTTAATTGCACGGGGTGGAGTTGGGGCTGCTGACCTGCTGTTTAATGTAGAATCAAAACCAATTGGTTGACAACCCGAGGCAGTTGTTTTATCTTCTTTATCCTCTAAAGTTCCACATGCACAATTGAGCCTCAGAAATTCTTCCGATTTGAGCATGGAATCAAGCTCAGATAAGCAGGAAGCAATATGCTTTTGCCAACTCCAATCCTTTTCCTTGAGGTCTCCTCAAGCATGTTAACACATGGTAAAAGTGCTGAGAACACAGAAATTTCCTCAAATGTTATTGGAAGAAAGGACATGACGTGCCAAAAGCCCATAGTCAAAATAAAACAAGGACCGATCTTCAGATTGTTTAACCTTTATTGTGGACATAGTCAAAAATACAATTATAAGAAATTCTTAAGATTGATTGATCTGGTTTACTTTTCAGTATTTCATACGTACTTAATGCAGTTTATTTTTCCTAGATTGCCGGTACACATGAACAATTGGGCTAATCTTTATCTCATTGATCTCATTTCTTCTGAATGCCATTGATCTGTCTCTAGGAAAATATGATAAACGTGGGAAGAGAGTGTAGGCATGCATGATCCTTTCAACCACTGACTAAGGTATGATGGCCAAAACTAGCTCCCAAGTTCCAACAGATTTCTTTTCTGAAAGCCAGATCCTGAACTGCTACGACTAGTACTGTAAACCATCTTAACAACTACCAGCACCATAAGTTATACTAAAGGAAGCACTGTAGTGGAATAAACTCATGAAAGCACATCATTTGCATGTAATATGCATATTCTTAGGAAATAGCTCCATTTATGCTTATGCAAGGGAAAAGTTCAAAGATAAGACCTTACGGAAACGTAAAGCGGCACAGAACAGCTTTGCAAAACCCTTCTTCAAGATCAAGATTGGTTTGTAGAGGCTCCATATCTGAAGAAAAACAGAAAGAATAACCTTGAAATTGAGATATTAATTGTTTGAGAGGTAAAAGCTAAGGTACTGCCATCCAACAGGCATATATCATGACATGTTCATAGATAATCTTGATGCTAAAAAGTAATTCTGCCTTCCAACTTGAGTACGTAAATCATTCTTTTCATGGCATAAAAGAGGCCAACATCAAACCATATTTGAACTTCTTTAGATAGACGTGTTGAAACTTCTTAAGACACATAAATGCTGGTAAGAACCTTCTATACATTGTCGTTTAGATAATGGCGCTTTACAAGCCTTTAATTGCCGAGAAAGTGTTTCCTCCACTGCATGCAGCATAGATAAGCACTTCTCATCCCCATCGGCCTTTAATGGTAGACCATAAGCCATAGTGAAAAGATCTTCCTCCTGTAGAATCATACTTTTTGTTGGAGATAGATGACAGTGTATAATACTAGATATGCAAGCTGGAGAAAACAAACATGGATGCAAGGAAGAAATCATGAGTTTAAATATAAAGTGCATAACAAGCATGTCTATATAATCCATCCACTAATACACTAGAATAAATCAAAGTGAATAAAAGTAACACTGAGACATGTTTTCACATGTTTATATACCTATCATATTCATTTGCATGCGCATTTGACATAGATGAAACAATAGCTAATATTTTGTTGAATCACATTACTGTATCATTGAAGTACTATAATGTTAAAATATCTTTAGGAAATCAATCGATTGCAACACTGCTGACAAAATTTCAAGAAACAAAGCTAAGATTCGTTGAAGTACTTTACTTCATTGGTGCGTGCATCTGAAACAGCTGAAACAATAGAATTGCAAGTCGTACGTATAACTCTGCAGAAAGAATGCAGCAGGGCATGAGACGACGTCCTCTCAGGCCTCAAAAGGTAGATGCAAGAAAAGACAGTTTGGGCTAATGACCCTCCTTTATGCCATGTTGCCTGTGTAAAAATATGAGTAAGTTAGAAAGGGTATTCTTCACCACTCGTGGACTGCTTTCTAAAAGTTGCATCCGCAATACCTCACAAGCAAGAAGATGGTCTGTTAGATCAATAACACTTTGAACATCAAGCATTCTATCAAAGCTCAATGGAATTGGAGCAGCACCATTCTCAATGGCTTCATCAACAGAATAATATGTAGATACAATACCTGAATCCATCTTAGGGTCCATTATCTGGTAAAATAGATGAACTTCATCAGCAAATCACACAAACAGAATATAGCAGATAACTATAATCAAATCAAATAATTATACACATGCAACCAAGTATGTAACAAATATGTGGATTATGAAGTTGGCTAAAGTTATGTTATGTCATATTACATGAAACTGAAAATAATTGTAATTATAAATTGGAGGAAGTCACGTTTCTGCATAGCAAAGACAAGATGATGTTCTTATTCATGCATTGGTTTGGGTAGAGGGAGTATTGGCATGGCGGTGGTAGTGGTGGGTAACTTACAATAAGAGATGCCACAAGTTTCAGTCTTCCAATTTTTCTTACTCTAAATGGGATTTACTTAGGTACTGGAGTTGTTCCTTTCTACACCATTACTCATTACTGCAGAGATCTATTAAAAAAATACTATGAAACTTTAGAACAATGAACTTTGTGAAACATGTGATTACCAAATTATAGATCATCATTCATTAACCTTAGTACCTTACATACTTGTAAAGCTAATTGTACTCTGTTTTCTTGACAAGATTTTTTAAAATAAGAAACAGAGAATGACATTGCTATCATATTTAGTACTTCTGATTTTCTTACCAATAATGATATTGCCACCATATTTTTAGTCAAACTTTACAATAAATGAGTCATTTATCATATAATAATAGAGCTCATGACCAACTTTAGTACACCACAGAGTATTTAAAATAGGTCAAACTAGTCAAAAAAGCCAAAGAATTCATTGTTCAAGAAATAGGATGAATAAAGTGATATACATTTCGTACTCACTAAATAAATTGACAACTATTTTGCACATATGTTTTTCATTTAACAGTCCAATCACTTTAGCTCTAATTAGAACTTACCTTATCGTACTTGGATAGAAAAGCAGCATTACCTCTAAAGCAGACATGGCGGCAAAAAGATTAAAATTCTCCCCACTTATGAGCTCATCATTTTGAAGATCTGTGGCCAAATTACATTAAAAGAATCATTAAGCTCTTTACTTTTGCATTTGAGCAATAACAGCATTACAAGAAATTAAAGCAACCATAATTCCTAAAACAGTAAAACTTCAAGTGAAATCTGCTGCACAAGACAAACTGGGCAGCCTTTACTATCCAAAAACTTTTCGCGTGTTTGTTTTGGGATAATGGTGAATGGTGAAACCTAGGATTTCAAAATCCTGATGAAAAGTGATAGTATGTGTTTGTTTTGAGATTTTGAGTTGGATTGGATGTAACTTTATGTGAAATCAAGTGTGTATGAGTGGTGATATGGTATTAATATATTATTATTATTGGAAATTTTTATGTCAAATCAACTGTGTAAGAGTGAGTAAGTGTTTTAGGTGTGGATGTGGTTGGATTTTGAAATCCGGACAAGACAGAGGACGTAACATCCCATGTCCGGACGTGGTGGTCCCAAAACAAACATGCCTAAATGACAAATAGCCCCATGCCTTGAAACTAAATCTACTCCTTTTTTTCTGTTCTTTTTAATTATTATTTTAATGAGAAACGGAAGGTTTATTACTTGAAAAGGTAGAATGAGTACATAGAGACAAGGATTCTCAACCGGATAAATATCCAAAGTGCACTGCAAGTAAAGCTTTAACTATGTGTGTCTATAACCCCAACCAAATGAACCTGAACTTTGCCCTACCCCACAACTTTTCTAGGAACCTCAGATTCCTCGAAGATTCTCCTATTTCTTTCGAACCAAAGAGACCGATATAATGCTTGAACTATTACTCCCCAAAGGACTCAAGTCACTCAACTCCTTTTGCCAATGAAACCAAAAAGAAAATGCACTATGACTCTCACTTCTACAAAAGCCTTTACTAGAAAATAAGATTAGCACTCATTACTCAACATGTATGACTTTACAAGTTTGCAATGGCAAATTGACCACGGGAGCAAGTAGCAAGTAGATGGCCTTATTGGATCGCGGCATTTATGGAATGACTTGATAAACGCTTTCCCGCTCCATTTATGATTACCATCAGGCGAAAGTCTTAAAAAAATGTTGCACTTAAAACCATATCTATCTATGACTACTTGAAACTTCCGTTTCACATCAAATAACATGAGTTGTATAATAAAATGGAAACTCGCCATTAACTTAATTTGTCATGAGTACCTCAACGATGTTTCATATAGAGCACATGTAAGAACAGAATCCACAATCAGTCGAACTAAATTAACAACATACGTTAGCAAACTTCAAACAGTGGATATTACTTTCCGAGATTAAACCAATTTAATACTCAAATCACTGATTTAGTAACAAAAACAAAAAACTATTGGAACTAGAGAGCGAGAGAGACGAACCGCGGCGGGCAAGCTGGAGGAGAGACGAGACATCAACCCAAACGGCGTCGTTACCGGAAGGAATTGAAGGGCGTACTGATACTTCCGCGTCTCCGCATCCATCAGCAGCTTCAGTGATGTCTGCCATCAAACTCCTCCTGTCCTCTATGCGAGAGAGAGAGAGAGAGAGAGAGAGAGAGAGAGAGAGAGAGAGAGAGCCTTCTGTGTTAGATTCTGAGGTTTACTATTGGTGAAAGTGAAGCGCAGTGAAAATGCAGAGAGAATTTTGTTGCCTTTGTAGGGCAAGTAACGGGTCGGATCCGGGTATAGGGAAGTTATTTGAAATTATTTTTGGAATATTGTCTATTCAAATAGTGAAAGTTATTAAAATTATTAATTTAAGATTTCTAAACGTTTTCATATAGAATTGAAAATATCGAAATTATTAATATAGGATTGAAGAATAGAAAATATATAAATATTAAGATAATTTGACATCAATTTATATCCTTCTTTATTAATTTATTAATAAATATAATTATTTTTTATTTTCATTTTCTTTTCTTATTTTATTCTACCATGTGTGATTAATATATCTTTTATTTATTGGAATTGTAACAATATTGTCGGATAACTAAAACGTATAAGATGTCAAATATTATTTTAAAATGTGTGAGTCTTAAATTAATTAATAATTTCTATATTTCGGGTATCAAATTGATAGTTTTAAATTTTCTAAATCTAAATTGATAGGAAAAAAATTTCAAATCCGGAATTGATAATTTTATTGTTATTCAAGTTCAAAATGGATCAAACTCTTTGACTTTTTGGAGGAATGTTTGAAAATGAAATGTTTAAGGTATATGATGAGGACGAAGGCAGGGACTTGAAGAATGCTTATAACAGGGCGAGAAGAGCTAAGATGAAGAAGATAAGCCAAGAAGAAGTTGCTGGAACTGATAGCAATCAATATGGGCCATCTTAATATGCGGCCCATTAGTAACAAATTAATAATTGTAATTAGTTGGCCCATTCTTTTCTTTGGCCCATTAGTTTTTTAAAAAAATTGGCCGATAAAAGAGAAAGGGAAACCTGTATCAGATTTTATCGAAAAGAAAATCAATTTTACTCTTGTTTCTTGAAATCTACTCCGTTATCGCTAAGCAACGCTTTGACTGAGTCGGAACGCCGGTTAATCGGAAACGAGTAAGGTCGGATTCTCATCGTGGTGCTTTCATTGAGAGAGTTTGTAATGCCCGAATTTAAAAGTAACACATAATAGGTACGGCTACCAAATTGGCCCGTTAACTCAATTAAAGAGAAATTGTAATTAAATAAATGAGATTTATTATAGAATAATCATTTGAGATTTACTGAAAAACAATGTAAAATAAATTACATGCAACCATCGCCTCGTGCCTTTGCTCGAGCTCCTTTGACCAGTAGAAAATCATAACCGTGGGGGATGAGTGTTTGAAAATACACCTGAGTGAAACATCAATGATTGCACGGTTAAACAACATTAAGTAGCGATATATGATATTTTCATACATAAAGCTCATGAGAACATTTAATACTTTATCACATGAAGACGGCTATTACGGCTTGAACATTGTACGGGCCATTACCGGCAGAACATAATATCACGGGTCATTACCCGACTTGAACATAATATTACGGGCCATTACCGGCTTGCACATAGTAATGCGGGCCATTACCCGGCTTGAACATAGTGCGGGTTATTACCCGTCTTGATTAATAATGCAATTTACATAGCAATCATAACATTGAATGTTAAACTTTCAATTAAGAGTGGAAATTGCCCTCACCTTAAAAGCGAATCGCAACAACCGATGCAATGCAATGCACAATCCTAAAGGTATCATGTTTCTCCTCATATCCTACAAATAACATATACTCTTAATAACTTCCAATTCGGATGCTACGAGCGTCGGATCAATAAACTCCAATTATAATTCTATAATCTACGAATGGATACGAGCATTTTGATATATAATACCACAATTAACGAAAATCGAATACTTACCAAAATGCTTGGAGATCTCTCCCTCTCTCTCCTTTCTCTCTGCACGCCCATCCTCTTCTTCTATTTCTTTTCTTTCTTTTTCCCTTTCTCTTTCTTTATTCCTTTTTTTTCTCCCTATTTGGCTATTCCTATTCGAATGAATGCGTGTGGCATATATTGCCTCCACGCCTTAGGTTTTCTTAACGAGGTAAGTTTTCATTTTATATAATTATTATTATTATATTATTACTATTATTATATTACTATAATTATATATAATATATTATATATATATATATAGTAAACACACACCCAGCAACTTCGCGCACACACACGATTATCTATATATATATATTATAAAATATAATTTATATATATATATATATATTTTTTTTTCTATTTTAAATAAATTTATATAATTTAATTAAAGGCTAATTATTAATACTAATACTCAATTTACTAAAAATAATTACACCTAAATATAAATAATTCACGTAGTAATTTTGGGATATTACGAGAGTTGACGAGAATCACGACCAGAGAAGAATTCATGGCCGATCGCACATAGAACGGATCGAGGGAATCGAGTCCCGACTCGAATCGATGGAGAAAGATATATCCAAGATTGAAAGGCTGGAAATTATGATGGAAAAATTACTGCAAAAAAAGTCGAAAAGAAGGACTTGTGGTCATCTTGAGAGAATCTTCACAGACTGCGAAGGAAGTTCCATGACCTTCATCTTGCTCGTTCTAATGACGGCGACACCTCACTGCACGGAGGAGTGAGGAAAAGTGGAAGGGGCGACCGAAATTGACATGTCATGTTTTTAACTTGGCTCGACCCAATTTCTTGGCTAAGTCGGATGAGTCGATTTTAATGCTGAATGAAATTGAAAAAGAAAATAAGGTGCGTTACGGCCCTTACCATCTTGAGGGAGAAGCGAATATGTGGTGGCAATGGATTTGTAGAGTTTATGATAAGAAGGGAAGAAAATTACGATGGATAGATTTTGAGAAGGAATTATTGGCGAGATTTGGTCCATCTCGAGTATGCTGATTACGATGAGTCAGCTCCATATTAAGCGCAGGGAACACTCGGGGAATATCAAAAGGAATTTGAGCGATTAGCTAGCCGTGTTCAGGACTGGCCGGAAAAAGCCTTAGTAGGGGCTTTCATGGGTGGATTAAAAGCAGGAATTAGCGCGAGAGGTGCGAGTTTATCGGCGACATATGTCGAGTTAATCGAGCTAGCTCGACTACGGGATGATCATTTTAATGCATTAAAAAAACAGTAACCGAACCTCGCGAACGGGGGGTGATTAATACAGAGCCCCAAGTTACCGGAGGAAAATCTAATGGGGAGCGCTCGAGGCTTGGTCCCAAGAGACCCTTCGGCGAGGGTTAAACGCTTGCCTTGGGACGAACTCCCAAAAAGGCGAGAAAAAGTGGTTGTGTTTCAATTGTGATGAGAAGTTTGTGCCGGGGCATCGATGCAAGATTAAACAAGCTTTTTAATAGAACCTATTGAAACTCCATCAAAGGCGATGGGGAGGATGAGCGAGAAGGTTAGTGAGGTAGATGATGTTGAAATCTCGGTGCACTTGATAGGCGGGAACACAAGGACCAAGAACGATGAGGTTGGGTTCATGGATCAAGAAACGACGTGTGATTGTTTTAGTTGACAACGGCTCATCACACAACTTTATAAATTGAGAAATTGCTTTCGAAGCTACCTTTCGAAGCAACTCCAATGTGAATGACTTCCAAGAGTGCGTGCAAATGGTGAACGATTACATTGTGAAACATTGTATAAACAAGTCCCTATTCGCATACAAGGGGTCACCATTGTAGCTGATTTATATGCATTACCTCTCGGGTGGGTTGGATGTTGTCTTGGGTGTGCGGTGGTTAGAAACCTTGGGACGAGTGGTGACCGATTATAGCAAAGGGACTATGGAGTTTACGTGGGGTGACGGAATTATTCTGTTGAAAACTGGAACGGATGATCAAACAAGGGAGGTAGGCATTAGAGCATTGTCCGGTGCATGCAGGGAGATCAAGTCTATCTTTGAAGATCGAACCCAAAGCAAAACCAAAAGGAAGAATTAGGTAACATACATGCTGACATTTTACATATTTTAAATAACCATGTTTATTGCTTTGAGTGAACCCCGGAAATTCCTCCACGAAGGGCGTTCGGCCATACTATACCACTTGAAAGATGAAAACCAAAGCGTGAATGTACACCCATATCGCTATGCACATTTTCAAAAGGCAAGAATTGAAAAACAAGTAAAGGAGATGCTCACTAGTGGATTGATACGTCCCAAGATGCGCCCTTCTCATCGCCCGATGTGCTAGTTAAAAGAAAGATGGATCGTGGAGATTACGCACCGATTATAGAGCACTCAATGCAGTCACCGTCAAGATCGATTTCCAATACCAACTATAGATGATATGCTCGATGAATTGGCGAGGCACGTTACTTTCACAAAAGGCCGGACTTGCGTGCGGGTTACCGTCTCGATCAAATTCGTGGCCGGGTGGATATTCACAAAGCGGCATTTCGGACACATCACGGGCATTACGAATATTTGGTGATGCCTTTCGATCGCGGCAATGCACCATCAACCTTCCAAGGAGCAATGAATACCATATTTCAACCGCACTTAAGGAAATTCGTGCTCGTCTTCTTCGACGACATTTTGATATACTCACGGACTTAGGAGGAACATTTGCGACTTGGAAACAATATTCATGATTTTGGAACAACACTTGCTTTCATATTAAATTGAGCAAATGTGCATTTGGGAGTCAAGAGTTGAATACTTTGGCCACATAATATACGCCAAGGAGTCCAGGTTGATCAAGCCAAATTAAGGATATGCAAGGCTGGCCAAAACCTCGCAACATAACCGAACTCGGGGATTCTTAGGCCTTACGGGCTACTACCGTAAATTTGTGAAAGACTATGGCACCATAGCAAAACCGTTGACCGAGATGACTCGAAGGGGTTTCAAGTGGTGAAAAAAAAGTGAAGCCGCATTTGAATTACTCAAAAGGCGATGACCACCACGCCGGTTTGGCTTTGCCACGCTTTAACCTCATGTTTGAAATACACGGATGCAAGCGACACGGGAATTGGTTGTCCTAATACAAGAAGGAAGACCTCGTGCATATTTGAGTAAAGCTTTAGGAATAAAGAAGATCGAGTGGTGGTATACGCCAAAGAGATGATGGCCATCGTTGAAGCCGTCCGAGTATGGCGGCCCTACTTGGCTTTGGGAAAATGATTTAGAATCATTACCGATCCATGACCCCTCAAGCATATGTTAGAGCAACGAATAATCACCCCGGAACAACAAAAATTTGTGGCCAAATTAATGGGGTTTGACTTTGAAATTGTTTATAGACCGGGCGGCAAAACCACGTGGCGATGCCGCTTTCACGGCATGCGGCAGCATCCGAATTAAAGGCAAGAGGGACCAAATTGGGACATTTGGGGACGAGATCTGTTGTGCTCGGTGATAGAGATACTAGAAAAAAAAGCAAGAATCGGAAGAAGGAGACGAGGCAAGCGATCGATGGCCCATGAATGGAGAGGCAGATTGATGTTTTTCAAAGGTAAAGTATGGGTTCCAAATTCTAATTCATTACGAGCTAAACTAATGCAATATTTTCATGACTCCAGTGCGGCGGGCATTAGGATTCTATCGTGCACAGGTTCGAATGCTTATTCCTTTACATGGCCCGGAATGAAGATTTAAAAGTATGTGCTTCAATGTGACACTTGCCAAAGGATCAAAAGTGATTCACGGAAAGCCGACTGGACTTATGCAGCAAATTTGTCGATTCAGAACACATATGGGAAGACCTCACAATGGATTTTATTGAAGGCCTTCCTAATTCGAATGGGTACAATGGAATACTAGTGGTTGTTGATCGTCTTTCTAAGTACGGCTCATTTCATACCGCTTTGTACACCCTTATACGGCAAAAATCAGTGGCAAGGCTCTTTGTGGAATATGTAATTCGTTTACATGGAGTTCCACGATCAATTATTCTGAGATAGAGATAGGATCTTTGTGAGCAATTTCGCGAGAGTTTTCCAAAATGCAAGGAACGAAGCTTGCGATGAGTTCGGCCTACCACCCACAAACCGACGGCCAAACCGGTTACTAATCGGACACTTGAACAATACACCAGGTGTTTTGTCCACCGAATCCACGGCCGATGGGAGGAATACTTACCGTAATGGGCCGAATATTGGTACAACACCACGTACCACGCATCGACGAAATGTTCACCCTTTGAGATAGTTTATGGAAGGCACCCACCACACCTAATCAACTATACGGCGGGGGAGTCACCTAATGCCGAGGTGGATCGCGAATTATATGAGCGTAATCGATGATTCGAGAACTCGAAGGAAGTCTCTGGGAACATCCATTAACGAATGAAAAATCACTATGACAAAGGGCGTGGGGAGGAAGAATTCCCAGCGGGCGGGTATATCTCAAATTGAGACCTGCATGGACAAACATTCCGTCTCACGCAGAAAGCAATGTATAAATTGGGGGACGTTTCTCACGGACCATATCCGGATCGGAACGGGTGGAGACGTCGCATATAAGCTAAATTTACCGAGAAGAATCACAAATCCACCTGTGGTTCACGTCTCCCAATTAAAGCGCGATTGGCGAAGAAGAAGTAACAAAGAACACGGTCAGGCGATTACTAAGGAAAAACCCACTGCCAAAGCAAGAGTGGTTGAGTACGTAAGAGTTAAGCGTAGTGGGAGATTTCGATGGGAGCGTTGATTGAATGGGAAAATTTGCCGCAAACAGAGGCCACACAGGAAAACTTGGACGAAATGCGAGAAAGGTTCCCACATCGGCCTTGAGGACAAGGCCAATCACGATGGAGGGAAGAATGATAGTGAGGACGAAGGCGGGGACTTGAAGAATGCTTATAACAAGGCGAGAAGAGCTAAGATGAAGAAGATAAGCCAAGAAGAAGTTGCTGGAACTGATAGCAATCAATATAGGGCCATCTTAATATACGGCCCATTAGTAACAAATTAATAATTGTAATTAGTTGGCCCATTCTTTTCTTTGGCCCATTAGTTATTTTAAAAAAATTGGCCGATGAAAGAGAAAGGAAACTGTATCGAGTTTTATCGAAAAGAAAATCAATTTTACTCTTGTTTCTTGAAATCTACCCGTTATCGTTAAGCCAACGTTTACCGACTGAGTCGGAACGCAGTTAATCGAAACTTGAGTAAGGTCGATTCTCATCGGTATATTCTAGCATGCTCATGAAAATATTCTTTAGAATTTTTTTTTTTTTTTTTGAGATCGAAAATATTCTTTAAAATTGAGTTATACCAAAAAAATGTGAAGTTAAAATTATAAATAAAGTTGTATTTCAAAAAAAAAAAAAAAAAAAGTATTAGTAAATTATAATTGATTTTAATCTCTCATGAGAGTTTGCAAACGGGCGAACACTGTAATAATAATTGGGCCACAGGCCCTCTAGTGGATTATAAAAATCGATCAACATCATAAAAATACAGTGTTCATAAAAAAATTGTTGTTTAAATATTTGTTTTTTTTAAATTGAAGGCACCCTCTCCTAATTTTTATCAAAGTCTAGGTGATTAATTTAACAAAAGCATTTCATTTGCAATCACTTAAATATGATTAAAAAAATTACAAAACAAAAACAAAATTAATTTTCAGCTAAAGTTTTTGCAGACACCTATTTATAACTTATAGATGTACTAAGGTGGAGTTTAAATCATATTTGGTCCTGTAATTTTTACAATATAGATTTAGTTTTAAAATTAATTTTTTAGTTGATTTAGTCTCAATTTCTCGACATGATCCACATTACGTCTCATTTTTGCGGAAAATAAAAAAGCGACGTTGTTTGAGATCACATGTGTGTGGCACGTGTAAGTGGTTTCCGACGATTACACATGACTGAAACAACGTCGTTTTGTATTTTCCGACAAAAATAAGGCGTAATTTGGATCATGTCGATAAATTGGAACTAAATCGACTAAAAAGTTAATTTTAGGATTAAATTTAATTTATCAAAAGTTACGAGACCAAATATAATTTAAACTCTACTAATGTGAATCTATTTTTTTCTATTTTCCAAATAATCTTTGTATTCAAGCTTATACAGACTTGGACAAAAATTTCAAAATTTCTTCACCTTATACTTTGACAAAAATTGTGTGCAAGCTATACAATTTACGTACTCCACTTCTTATGTTCTTTTTTCATCTCTTCTCTTCTACTCAGCTACACTCTTTGTCTTTCTTCAACTGTACTTTCTTTAATTTAATTTGAAACTGCTCGAAGCTTAAAACTTATAAATTGGCTTGGTTAAGTCCTGCAATTTGTTCATTTGATCATAAAGATAAACAGAAATTATAACAATATATTTTCTTAAAAATATATACAACAAATTTAAAGAATAATGATAACTTCAACCAAGGAGATATGCTACAAGTCTACATAATAATTCTACCTACAGATTTACAATGTATATATAGCTAAAATAAGAGGTATGTGAAATATGTAAAATATGTGCCCCGCCTGTTCGATCGACATTTGGGTCGGTCGAGATCCGCCCCTTTTGAGAATGATCGGACTCACCTGTTTTAGTATTTGGAAACAATTGATTTGGATTTTATATTGGCTCTGCAGATACCTACACCGCACATATAAAAAGATATAAATACACATATTAATAATCAATTATCCAAGTTTCTTGGGCGATCGTAACCAATTATCCGATGAGCGCAATCTAGGTTTCCGATCATTTGCAAATCGGTTAGTCATCTCCATTCTCATGGAGGATACTTCCTCTCTTCTTTTGACACCCTATGCCGTACAAGAGAACATAATCTCAAGAAGGCCATCTCTCGAGACCATAAGAAAACAATTAAGCTCACTTCTCCCTATTGGAGACAAGGCCACTTTGTTGCACGATGATTCTACAACATTGGCGTTAGTGGAGCGTTCTTCCATTGATCATTCACCGCCTACGGCTAGCACTATGGCACATCATGCGGGAATTTCAAAATCTACATCTGCGATTTTAGCGATGGTATAAATCGGGATCCGGCGCTAGTTCCTCCGCCGTCGAGCGAATCACATACAAAGCGAGGCTTTGTCTCCACCGGCAGAGGATGAGAGTTCATCGAAAATGGTGGCGAAGCATACGGGGATTATTTTTCTGTCCAAGATTGATGAGAATTTAGTTCGGCGAAGCGAGATCATCTTGAATTCGCTTATTGGCAAAATTTTCGTTGGCAACGGAGATTCGCCTTATAGTTTTACGGAACTAAAACGCAAGTTGGAACAATCATGGGGTATCTCTTGATTGGTCTTTAATCCCTCTGGGGAGGGTATTTCGATATCCGATTGCCTAGTTTTCGGACAAGAATAGAATATTAGACAAACGAGCATGGGGTATTAAGCACAGGGGTGTTCCGTATGCATAGGTGGACTCGAGGGTTTAATCCATATAAAGTGAACACTTCTTTGGCACATGTGTGGGTTCGTCTATATGAGCTCCCTATGGAATTTTTCAGCCCAAAATCATTCTTGCTTTGGCCTCTGCTTTGGAGTACGGTTATTAAGTTGGATGAGCGTACTCGATTACGCACTATGTGTCATTTTGCACGAGTGTTAATAGAGATAGATATGACAAAGGGATGTGAAGAGTTTATTATGTTTGAGTCGATGGAAAGGTAATGTCCTCGTCTTTAAGATATGAGCGGCTCCCAAGATTTTACAATCAATGTGGCATTGTGGGCCACACTTTGATGGAGTGCGAGATCAATACCGAGTCGGACGGGGCGATATCAAGAAAACAGAGCCGCCTACTACGGGCGTCGAGGCTCCTATGCCTTTGGAGGGAAATTGGGTAAAAATGGAGCTCCTTACTGCTGCAATAGCCCAAGAGCATATTCGGGGAGAGAGCAGACTACTAAAAATGGGTTTGCGGTTTTGGCGAATTTGAAGGGGGACTTGGAATTTTCACTGCTCCTGGTCCTCGAGATAGAAGTGGAACAGACAACGGTCATGTGATCACTTCGAGAAATAACTACGAGGCGCTCAAATCTACGAGGGTACTTCAGAATGGGCGAGAACAGAGAAGTTATTTATTACGAAAATAAGGAAGCAAGACATTCTTCCAATGGGTTTCTTGTGCTTGAGGGTTTGGAGGATGATGGGGTTGGCTCGCGGGATAAGGATCGATGGTCGAATCTCTGTGGAGGGCAATGATCAAGCCGCGGTAGATAAGTTTGGGGAGGCGGGCACTTTTATTGATTCGTCTTCGAATTCAGCAGCTCACTTGTTCATGCCTCAAAGGCAATTAATAAAAAAGAAAAAATCGTGCTAAAGCTGTTTCTCGGGAATATAACTTGCGAAACAAATCTAGCGAATGGAGCGCGGACTTTGCCTCCTTATGATAGCGACTACGTGATTACCTCAAATGCCGATACGGATGTACTTAAATCAATGCGAGCCGTGGTTTCTAAGAGTTGGGCACATATGTGTGAAGATGATCCGCCGCATTAGTAGGATTGGTGAGATAATGTGATGGATTTGGCAACATAGGTTAGGTTTGTGATTTGCTTTATTTAGGGGTTAAGTTTTTATCCTTATTAGTTTTTAATGGGTCCCGCCCGGATCGATTTGTGATCTTATGGCATTTTATTTTCTTTTCTTTTAATATAATAACTAATTAGACATATTAATAATAATATATATAATTAAATAGTTTAGCATATGCCTTAGTAAATGGAAACATATTAATATAATTTGCTTTTATATTTAATTTCACATTACTGTTGTTTTAGCTCTAGCAGCTCGTGCCTGATCACCATAGATGTTGGTATAAACAAGGATGAAAATATTGTTATCGCAACAAATATCGCAACTTTAATTTTATGGATATATCGATATCACATATCGATATCGCAAAAAATTAAAAAAATGATGGAAACTTTATTAAAATCTTGGAAATTTAACAAGATATTTAGGGAATTATTATAACATATTATTATGCACATATTCCATTAAAAATTACAATAAAATTATATTTTTAAAGCAACCATATGGATAATAGATTATATAAATATTGTGCGATGCAAAATAAGTGACAATATAATACATAATACAATACAAAATGACTAAATATACATTATACAATACAATTAATACCAAAATAAAAACCTATGTGATTCTCTTTTTGGGAAACAAGTGGGAAACAAACAAAATGAAAAAAAAAAAAATTATAAATAATTAAAAAAATTGCGATTTTTTAAAAATTTGCGATATTTTGTGATATTTCCGCGATATTCGGGAAAAATACACTACGCTTTGATCGATATGGATATCGATATCGATATTTTTCGATATTTTTGCGATATTTCCGCGATATCGAGAAAAATACATTTCCCCCTAATATTCATATCTCAACTTCATTTTTGCGATATATCTACGATATAGATATATCGCGATATTTGCATCCTTGGGTATAAATTTGATTAGATGTTGGGTTTTTTCTTTGACAGAATTATTGGGCTGATTTATTTAAGTATTATACTTTTCAAATTTATTTGCAAAAATGTAGTATCTTTTAAAAAGTTTTCTTTTTTAAACCTAATCGCATCTTAGAATGCGATATGTTAAATTCTCTCTCCTCGCTCCTCTCTCCTTTTTTCTCTCCCACTCTTCTCTATTTATTGGCGTATTCTTTCTTCCCTCTTCTCTCTCTCTCTCTCCTCTGCCCCTTTTCTCTAACTTCATATTATCTCTAAATGACTTTACAAGTTATTATTAAAATAACATTTGATAAAAATTTATTTGAATTACAAAATATAAAAACTAATTACATTTATTTAAAATTGTTAAATATTTTTATAGTGTTTTATTGAAATTTATAAATTTTAAAAATTATTAATCAATTAAATGATCATGACACGCCTAATAAATTTTTTTAAGTAATTAAAATTTAATCTACGAAACAAATCATAACTATTGAGAATATTGAGAATGATTCCTCAAATTATAAAAATCTCAAAATATTCAAGACGAAGATATGCTCCCATCATAGTCAAACATGTTGAAGATATTTTACTAGATAATTGCCATGTATATAGGATCTATTATTTGCACTCTTTCTTGGTACTTACTCAGCCGTGTACTATATATATTTGTATATTAATGAAAGCGAGTGTGCACAAAATTAATTTATTCTCTATATGGTATCGATTATCCTCTACGATCCTAACCTAAAACCCACGTCGTTTGTTCTTGTTCTTCATGTCGAACAACACTCGCATTTGGAGTCCACGTCGGCTATTAGGCAGTGCTTGACATGACTCCCGCCTCCCTCCTCTCGTACAACTTAAAGCTCTTCACGCAACTCCGCTCCGTCTCACTCCCACCAACTACGTCTCATGGAAACTTCAATTCTACTTCGTTGTTCTTTGGCTTGGATCTCATGGGGTATCTCGATGGCACCACAAGAGCCCTTCAGAGACCATTCCTCATGGCTCCTCTACAACTCCCGATCCGAATTCATTCATGGCGTCGTCGAGACCAGCGATTCTCCACGCAGCGTTAATTGCGTCGATCACGGAACCTATAATTCCTATTATTGATCCGCTATCTCTTCTCATGATGCGTGGTCACGGCTTCACCGTGTGTTCTCTAAGCGATCTCGATCCCATATCATTCACTTGAAAGACAAACTTTCATCATTGACCCGTGGTTATCTTCTGTCTCTGAATTTTTGTTAAAAATCAAATCTATTCTTTGACGAACTTTCTACTCTCGGCGCTCCACCCGGCGATGAGGATCTCCTCATTTACTTTGCACTTTCGTGGCCTTGGTCCGCTTACAAAGAGGTTATTCTGCTTTACGCTTTCGAGATACTCGGTTCCATTCGAAGAACTTTACGATAAATTGATCGACCATGAGATGTTCTTGCGAGATTACGCACCCATATCCCTCTTTGTCACCCTTAACTGCTTGCCTCAACCCCGTAACCCCCGTCCCTCCACCCGATCCTGAGACTCAGCCCAAGCCCCCAGCGGTCTGCTCCGGGCCTTACGCCGTCTCCTCTACAGTTTAGGTCGATCCTCTAGGATCAGAGGCCCTCTCGCTCAGCCCGTGGCAAACACTCGTGACAATGACCGAGTGTCAATATTGCCATCGTATTGGTCATGCTGGCGATAAGTGTTGGGATTTGTTCCCTCACTTGCGCCGCCTCGTCCAGCCGTGAACAACCTCTCCTCGGCTTCTTCGGACTCGCCTCGGTTTGCTCCCTCTCCGAGTTAAGTATGTTGCCTTGACTCCGGTGCCTCCCATCATGTGACGTCCCCAATCTTTAGAAAATTTGTCTCATCCGCATCTCTACGATGGTCCGATTGATGTGGTCCTTGGTAATAACACCAAACTTGGTATTTCTCATCGGCTCTTCTTCCTTATCACCTAATTTTATTCTTTTCGATGTCTTATGTGTTCCACGTATGTCTCGCAATATTCTGTTTCCCAATTTTGTCGTGATAACTCTGCTTGAATTTTTCCTTCTTCTTTTGTTGTTAAGGATCTCCATACCCGCTCACCACTCCATCGGGAGTCAGCAAAGGGTAACCTATATGAGTGGTCTCCTTGTCTCCTCATTCACCTTCCCATGATGTTTTTCAATAACCCGAGTATCTCCTCTTTTGTGGCACAATCGGCTTGGTCATCCGTCCTCGGACAACGAATACACTTTTGTCCGTGCTTCCTTCTCGGCATCATCTTTGCCATCCTCATTTCATTGTGTTTCATGTTTAAGTAATAAGAGTCATAAACTTCCGTTTTTCGTCTTCTAGTATTATTAGTCATGCAGATTAGATGTTATTTTTACGGATGTTTGGGGGCCATGTTCGGTCGCCTCCACGTCTGGTTTTCGTTATTATGTAATCTTTGTGGATCATTTTTCTAAATATATTTGGTTATTTCCCATGCGTCTAAAATCTGATGTTGCTAGTATTTTCCCTCCTTTGTGCGTTGTATTGAGAAACAATTTAATCGATCCCTCAAAGATGATATATTCCGATGGTGGCGGTGAATATGTAGCTCTTCGTTCTTTTCTTGCCACTTGGTATTATTCATAAACTCACCCTCCCCATACACGAACTAAATGGATATGCGAGCGTCGTCATCGTCATATTGTTGAAACGGGTCGTACATTACTTTCTCATGCATCATTCCGCTTTGAATATTGGCCTTTTGCTTTTCAAGCTGCTGCATATCTTATAAATACGCCTTCAACTAGCACTCTTCACCACTCCTCTCCGTTCTTTACATTATTCGGTCGTTCTCCTTCCTACACTTCTCTCACGGCAATTTGGTTGTCTATGTTTTCCTTGGCTCCGCCCATACACTACATCCAAACTAGAGCCTCGCTCTCGTCTGTGTGTTCATTGGAGTGCGATGTGCCTCATCACGCTTATTCCTGCCTTGACCACTCTCACCAACGAAATTTTAAGCTTCTCGCCATGTTAGATTCATTGAGGACACTTTTCCATTTTCTTCTATCTCTTCCCACACGCTCGGTTATTTCTTGAGATCGGCTCGTCCTCGAATGCTTCACTATTGAGGCACCCTCGCCTCACTCCGTCTTTATCCACGTCGAACTCCTCTGTTGTCTCCCCGACCACCCTGCCCCTGATCGTCAGTGTCAGCTCCACAGACCACTCTCTCACGTCATTGTTCGGCGGTATCTTACGGTGCCCTCTTACGCCGCTTGCCCTCTTCCGCTGTTCTATCGTTAATTCTCATCTGTATTACCCGCTCTAAAAAATAACATTTTTCGTCAAGTGCCTACACTCTACCACTACACGTCATCCCGTCCATCTGTGGAACCCACTTGTGTTTTCTCGGGCTCTCAAGCTCCACGAGTGGCGGCGTGCTATGGACGATGAACTCGTGCGCTTCTTCGCAATAACTTGGTCTTTAGTTTCTCCGCCTCCTTCTTCCGATGTTATTGGTGCCAAATGGGTTTTTCGCGTAAAAACGGAATCGATGGTTCTATTCTCGTTACAAAGCTCGGCTTGCGCCAAAGGCTTTCATCAACGTCCGGTATTGATTTTCATGAAACATTGATCTGTTGTTAAACCACTACCATTCGTATCTTCTTAACTCTAGCCTTATTTCACTCTTGCTAGATTCACCAACTTGATGTTAATAATGCCTTCCTTCATGGCTCTCTTCATGACACCATTTATATGTCCCGACCTCGGGTCTCAAGGATCCATCTCGCCACGATCATGTGTCTTCTTCATAAGGCCATCTATGGCTTGCGTCGAAGCCCCGGCGTGAATGGTATAATGCTCTTAAGGCGTTTCTTCTCACCTATGGCTTCACAAACTCTCATTCGACGCCCGGCTTTTCTTTCTCACCAATGGTGATGTTTCAATTTATTTCTTGGTTTATGTCGATGATCTTTTTGGTCACGGCATGATAGTTCACATTGCTATCTCCTCATTTCTTGCTTTGCTTTGTCTGCTAAATTTTATTAAAGATCTTGGTTTACTTCACTACTTCCTTGGGATTGAGGTCATTCGTCTTCGCGACTCTATTTTCTTAGTCAACACAAGTATATTTTATGATCTTCTCTCAAAGACCAATATGCTTGGAGCTAAAGATGTTTCTACCCCTCTCTCCTCATCGACCTCTCTCAGCTCTTTGCAGGTGGTTCTCCTAGCCCGACCCTCGTGAGTATCGTCCAGGTTGTTGGTTCACTTCGATTACCTAGCTCTCGCTCGACACTGACATCTCCTTCGCTGTTGGCAAGCTCTCCCGAGTTCATGCCTTCATCCTACCGTCACTCATCTTACCGCGGCTAAGCGTGTTCTCGCTACCTCAAGCATACCATCTTCCATGGCCTCCCTACTTCGCCGTCCTTCATCCCTATCGCTTACACGCCTACTCGACTACGATTGGGGTACAGTAATCTTGATGATCGTTCCTCTACCTCTGCTTATATTATTTATTTGGGATCTTGTCCCATCTCTTGAGTCGAATCCAAAACGGCGCTCGATTGCTCGTTAGTCAGTAGGGCCGAATACCGATCACTTGCCACATGCTCGTAACTGAGATACTGCGCTTACAAATCTCCTTCTGAATTCAAGGTCTCCCTTCCCTCTGTTCCTACGTTATTTTGTGACAATCTATTTGCCACATCTCTGTGTCAATCTGTTTTCACTCTCGTATGAAACATATTGCTATTGACTATCACTTTGTCAATCATGTTGCTTACGGATCTTTTCGTATTGTCCTACATCTCTACTCATGATCAACTGGCGATGTTCTCACTAAATCTCTCTCCTCTACCAAGTTTGTGCTTTACGTACCAAGATTGGTGTATCCATGGATCCTCCATCTTGCGGGGGCACTATTGAGAATATTGAGAATGATTCCTCAAATTATAAAAATCTCCAAAATATTCAAGGCGAAGATATGCTCCCATCATAGTCAAACATGTTGAAGATATTTTACTAGATAATTGCCATGTATATAGGATCTATTGTTGACTCTTTCTTGGTACTTACTCAGAGTGTACTATATATATTTGTATATTAATGAAAGCGAGTGTGCACAAAATTAATTTATTCTCTATAATAACATACCTAGTTATTTTTAATTCAACAACTCAATATTTTTGTATCGAATTACTAAATTATTTTTAAATAACATGAATTACCAATATTTTTTTATTACTAATAAATAATTTTTGAATTTTGTAAAATAAAATTTATTATAACAAATCGAGAGAAAAACAAATCGGTCGAAAAAAATTGGTGTCTGTCGCCGACATCCAAAAATAATATTTGTAATTCACCTTAACCAATCATAGTTCATCCTTCATTTGTTTTTACTATGTTAATTAAACGTAAGAATAAAATAACCTAGGTGATCAATCTAAATTGATTATTCCACAAAAATGAAAAACATATGATATAGATAATCCGGAGTAAAATTTCACAAACAAAATCGGGTTCAATTAAAAATCATCAAAAGACAAGTTTAGAAATCCCGGGATCGAAATTTTATTTTACAAAATTTAAAAATTATTTATTAGTAATAAAAAATACATATATCGATAATTCATATTATTAAAAATAATTTAGTAATTTGATACAAAATATTGAGTTATTGAATTAAAAAATAACTAGGTATTTCATAATTTATTTTGTAGATTATATTTTAATTACTTAAAAAATTATTAGGTTTGTCATGATCATTTAATTGATTAATAATTTTTTAAATTTGTAAATTTAAATAAAAACACTATAAAAATATTTAACAATTTAAATATGTAAATTAGTTTTTACATTTTGTAACTCAAATAAATTTTTGTTAAATGTTATTTTAATAATGACTTGTAAATTAAGTAGAATTAGAGAAAAATGGGAGAGAGGAGAGAAAAGAGAAGAAAGAATAAGTCAATAGATAGAGAAGAGTAGGAGAGGAAAGAGGAGAGAGGAGAGAGAAGAGAGAATTTAACATATAACGTTCTAAACATGCGATCGAATTTAAAAAGGAAAACTTTTTAAAAGTTACTACATTTTTCAAATAAATTTAAAAACTATAATATTTAAATAAATTAGCCGAATTATTGTGTATATGTTTATATTATTGTGGCTTGCTTAATGATTGTTGCATGGAAGATGCAGACTTTCATTAATTAGTTTTTGTGAGGTGAGTACATCCATGTATTTGGGTTTAATTTATTATGATATTTTTAATTAATTTATTAATATATATTTTTTTAATTTGTATGATACAATTCATTTGTGAGGTAAATGCATGTATGGAGGAAACTTCATATATACCAAAATTAACTTGAAAAAAATATAAAATAGAAGATATTCATTAGCGATGTTTCAGTATATGAGATCTTATGTTCCCATTATTAACGCAGGAATTATATAATTTTTATGTGTTTCATAAGATTACTATATTAACACTTTTGAAAAAATTAAAGTATTAAATATTTAATTAAAGTATTAAAAATTTTATTAGAAGTATCAAGAATTAAAGTCGTAATATTATATTACCTTTTAGAAGTATCAACAATAAATTAATTTTTTTATTATATAAATTATTCATAAGTAATACTCCCTCCGTCCGGAGTTAGCTTCACAATTAACTTTTAACGGTTTTGTGTGAGAATTATTTCATAGTAATATATGTACACATATTACTATGAAATAATTCTTTTGTGTAAACTTTTGTATACATATTACTATGAAATAATTCTACACAAAAACCAAGTTAAAAAGTCATGTGAAGCTAGCTGAGACGGAGGGAGTATAAAAAATTACAGTATTATGTAAATATTTAAATTAAAAATATCAAATTTAAAAAATAACAGGATTTAACCAAAAATATAAAAAATTAGATGAAATTGAAATATAATACTACTACATATTAAGTAAACCGTGTATACAAAACCTATAAAAATTTGTCATTATTTATACATTCAATTGTGCTGCAACATCATATACACAATTAATATATATAATATATATATGATCACATACCCAATCATATCAAACAAATAATAACATACCTATATATTACAAGTATAAAACATAATTAATTAAGGAAAAACGTGACCCCTCAACATATATCAATCGGTCAAGCAAAAGTATTGCATCCCATTTTACTATGATGCCTCAAGATAAATTGTGCAGCACCATAATGAGACAATGCCCCCATCACAACAAACACATGAAAAAATTGATGGCTATGGCCGGCTAAGTCGAACCACCCGGCTTCCACCTCTCTGGAATCCGGCCAATATAAAACACGCCCCCTATAAAAAGCGACAACGCCATGCTCGATTCATACATCAAAATTATGTTACGATGAGGGTCATGCCAATTGAGCACGACCGCATAGGTCGGGAATTAGGCCGAACACGCCTATAGACACGAAAAGTCCAGCTCGGATCGACCGGTAATTCTTAGACGAGAGGGCCGGCGGACAAAGAATGCAATGGCGGTGCAAATCCCCATTAGGGTTAGCCCAATGAGGTAGAGGACTTGCAAATGTGGAGTGCATTGGAAAATGTAGTATATGAGAGGGAAAAGAGAGGTGATGATCATGATTGTGATTCCAATATAGTCAATGTGGAGTAGGTGTGAGTTTAAGGTACAAGAATGACATGAAAAAGATGGCAAATGCTGCTTGAGAGGAGGCAAAACATTGTACCACATAAAAAGACATAGAATGGCCATCTTGTGGTGCTTATTTCTAGAGAAAATGTGCTCATATTTAGCATGGATTCTTGGTTCATCTCTAAAAATGTACTTCTGATCCCCTGTTATAAATATAACAAAACATATCTAATTAAGTCCATTTTCATTTTGAGTAAGTATAGTGTGATTTCGTCTCACCTCTGACAATTATGAGACTATTATCACTTTTCAATAGAAATATTATCATTTTTATGCTAAATTGTATCACTTTTTAAAAAAATATATGCAAAACATCATTTTAAGACTAAAATTTAAAAAATGATATACTTTCAATTAAATAAATTGTATCACTATTCAAAATTTCTATGTAAAATGTAGTAATATTTTAAGAAAACAATTTAAAAAATGATACACTTTACATTAAAAGTGATAATAATTTCGTAATGGTTTCATAGTGAGACGATCTCACACAAATTTTTGTCTCACGTATTGATTTATAGACAATTAATATTCTCACCGAGGAGTAGTTCTTTCCGACATTAGCTTCTGCAGTTGATAGAATGTGTCTGTAGAAGAGATCAGCGATTTGGATTGTTAACAATTAATGTAACACATTTTCGGGTGTTTTTAATGTTTTGTAAGGACTTGATAAAATGTCTCTCAGAATTGTAAATAAATGTAGACATATAACTTGTAGTTAATTAATTACGTGTCACTTTCACTTTAAATATTTATCACTTTCACCTGAAAATTATCACTTTTTAATTTTTTATCAATTGCGAATTGACATGAATAATGGACAGTTATAGGCTAAATTCTTAGGACTCGTTTGTTTTGAGCTATTAAATTTTGAGTGATAGTGAAACATGTGATACATTTGACTTTTTATGTGTGATATGTTTTATTAAATCATACAAATTAAATGTTTGTTAACATATATTACAATAATTTAACATGAGTTATAATATTTTCAAGTGTTTGTATTACGAATTAATTCATGTGATAAGTTAAAATTTTACAATTATACCTCCATTTACTATTTTTTAAAATAGAAAAATAGATATTTTTGTCAATTAACTTGGTAATAAGTGGATGATTATTTTAATACCTCATAAAGGAAGGGATCCATTTTCACTCAAAAATTGGAAAACATATATTAGGCTTTCATATTTTGCGGGCCACAAGTAATACAAATTAACAATAACAAACTCTTGATTTTTAGGAAAACAAACTATTACTTTAGTAATCACTCAAAATAAATATGCCCTTATGGATCTATTATTGGTCAAATAGGGCTCCGTCTCACGACCATCTAACCTATTTTTGTCTTAATTGTTTGTTGTCAATTGTGTAGCAGATGCTTGTATCACTTTTTATTTATAATTTGAACAAAAAAACTATCACTTTATATATGTTCAACATATGGTACCATTTTTAATTATAGTTTTGAACAAGAAATCTATTATATATTCTCGAAAACTTACTGAGTAATCGCTGCAATGAAAGGCACATCCATTAGATTGCCTACTGTTAATCCCACAAACAATAAAAACCCCAGTAAATGCCTGCAAAAATTGATTAATTAAATTAGAAATAATAATAATAATTAACAACAATAATCAGAAATTAATATCTTTTCATAGACTTACGTCCAAACATTAAGAGTCTCGTTATGCCACGTAAATAAGCTGAAGAAGGCCTCTTTAACAGGCCAATTAGATCTGTAATAATCCAATATAAACTCATTATCCTTCATATAATCAGGAATTTCATCGAATGATAAAAGTCGGTATTTCCCCCTTTTTCCTCTCATCAATCTTCTTCTTCTTGCTGGTGTTTGGCTCAATCACTGATTCTGATGCATCCATTCTTACATTTTCTCATCCAAACAGACCCTTGGCTGTTTTTGGTCATGGCTTATTCGCATGCACAAATTCTTGAATTTGAGAGTAAAATGAGAGTGAAAAATGATATGGAGAAAATGAAGAAATTTAAAGGGATGTATATATAGAGCATGAATATATGAAAGAACAAATTAATTAATTTTTATTTATTTATGGAGGTTTAGTCAAACACAAATTAGTTATATAGGATCGTGCTCCACTACCGTGATTAATTATGATAATTAATACCAATCAAAAAAATTATGATAATTAATATTGATCATGTGATTAGATCGGTTCTTTTATTTTTCTTTTTGTTGATCGAGATGGAGAACGTGCTTAATTAATATATAGGTGGGTTATTTACATTTGACATTTCTTAAACGGAATCCAAACAAATCTTTGAAGCAACTTGTGTAATAAGATACACTATATATTGATATTGACGTTTTTTTTTTTGAAAGCATATTGACGTTTTATATAAGCTTAAATTATGCAAATAGTAAATTGATTATTAATATTTTTTTATCGCAAAACTAATATTTATAGTATTAATTTTTTATTGAAGGGTATTTATTATTTTTACTATAAAATATTAATTTTAAATTATATTAATTGTTTTAATATAAAAAAATTAGGAAAATTTATTCACACAAAACCCACTCAAATTTTTTTTTGCATTCTAATCTATAATTTTATTTGGTTGACTAATAAGTAGAGTTGGAGGAAGATCGACTAGATCCAACTTTAATGATGGAGAGACTTAATATCTTATAATGCACATATCATTTTATTCATAAAAATGCCAAATCAATATCTTAGACCCCCTTTAACTCAACGTTTAATAGTTCATAATCTTGAATTTGCCTCACATTAATTGAATAGAAGTTTGCCTTGAAATTGACATTAATTAGTAAACATATCAAGTAAATTCATTGATGGCACATGTACATATATATATTAAATTTTTCCTTACTAAACATATCAATACATTTAATTTAATTTGCCAATAATACATCATATAATCTTGCAATTCATATGAAACTAATAAAGAATGCACCTATTGCATTTTCGCAACATAACAAAGGGCATAAAAAAACTTTGCCCTAAATACATTTCAATTTGTCAAACAAACGTTTCACAACCCATTCCACTACGATACTTCAAAAAAACTTGAGCCGCACCATAATGAGCCAATGCCCCCATCACAACAAACACATGAAAGATTTGATGGCTATGACCCGCCAAGTCGAACCACCCGGGTCTCCATCTCTCGGGGACCGGGTCACGTAAAACACTTGTCCCGATCAAATACGACAACGCCATGCCCAATTCGTACATCAAGATTGCGTTCGATGCGGGTCATGCGATTGACCATGAGAGCATGGACCGCGGGCAATAGCCCAAATAAGCCCATGGACACGAAAAGCATGGCCCGAATTGAGCGGTATTTCCCGGCCGTTAGGGCCGGGATAACAAGGTGATGATGGTGCATATTCCCATTAATGTGATCATTGATAGGTAAATGATTTGCCAATGTGGGGTGCATTGGAAAATGTAGTATATGGGAGGGAAAAATGAGGTGATGATCATGATTGTGATGCCAACATAGTCCATGTGAAGTAGGTTTGAGTTTAAGGTATGGGAATGACATGAAAAGAGATGGCAAGTGCTGCTTGAGAGAAGGCAAAACATTGAACCACATAAGAAGACATAGAATGGCCACCTTGTTTCATTGTACATTATGTTTGTTTGCATGGTGGATTCTTGATTTAGGTTTAGCAATGTTGTTGTCCCCTGTAAATTGTAACAAGAAATAATAATTGTTAAGATGGTATTATTGATCTCATACCGAATTTCATTAATCAAATCACTTTTTCATGAAATATAAAAGATATTTAAATCATGCAAGTAAAAAACATCAAAGAGTTTTCAATTGTAAATCGAAAAATGGAAAATTACTCGTTTTGATATTTTTTTTTTCGAGATAGTTAGGGAAAATTGTAGTTTGGATCCCATGAGAATTTTCCTACGACAATGTTAATCCCACGTCTGTTTTAGTCCTTTTTTTTTTTGCAAAAATAGTCCGGACATTATTTTTAGGACCAAAACTGTAATTTTATCTCATTCTCTTGGGACCAAAATTACAATTTATCATTCTCTTGGGATCAAAACTGCAATTTTCTTGGGACTAAAAATGCCGAAAAATTACGGGACCAAAAGTGTCAAAAAGGACCATTTTGCAAACTACTCATACTTTTGGAACTAAAAATACAATTTACTCGAGATAGTTTTTTTTTTTTAACAGATTTTACTCGAGATAGTTGAAAGGAACAGGTGTGTGTTTATGTGCTCACCAGGGAGAAGTTCTTGGAAGCATTAGCTTCTGCACTTGATGGAAATTGTCTGCACAACAAGTAATTTTCGTGTGTTATTACTGCGACGGAATCAGAAAATTTAACATTGGTAAAAAAATGAATTGGAAATTTGATGCATTCACAATGAAGTCATGTTGGAAAAACTTGACTTATATTGAATTAGGGAAATTTAAAGTCTCAAACATATTATATATAGGTAAAGTGTAATGTGATCAATTTTATTGTGAAATTAGTTTGTATTTTGTGTATATCTTTTAACTATATTAGTCATTTTGTTAAAAAGTATTAGTTTGATAATAATACCATATATTAAAAATAACTAATATCGTTGAATTTTACTATAAAACTGATTTACAATACACTTATATTATGTATAGCTACTTTTTATTACACATTTAAATGTAATGTATCTACTTTGGAGTGTTTTTTCCTTGAGTTATGTTTGGATTGTATTTAAATTATTTATTTATTTCTTTCTTTGGGACCTCTTTCTTTTCTTTGTCTATATAAATATTACTTATTACTTTGACTTAACACACTTATTTTATTATAACCCTGCCCCCAAATTTAATTGTGAATCAGGAACAGCACTGTTCACAAAGACTATATTTATTACAACCTAATTTCTCTAACAAATTATTAAAGTTGACAGATGATACTTCTACGCTTTACAGCCAACGTTTTGATAGCCTTGGAAAGTCTAACCACTTTATTCAAGGGTATCTGTCTCAACATTGAAAGAACTACAAAAATTATTCAAACCATTATTCAAAAATTTTATTTCTTCTTTATTAATTGCAAAATACAAGATGTCACACTAAATTAAATGAGTCGAGTAGAATAATATCAAATTCAAAATTTACTTGATTTCAAAATGTAAAACTTGCAACTCAACTCGAAGGGGCTCGATTCAATAGAAAATTTGAGCTACTCGAGTTTGACTTGACTCAATAACTTATATTTTATCCTAATTAAATATTTTTATTATATTTATAATTAAAAAATATTAGTAAATAATTGAAATATTATGGTAAAAGTAAAATGATGTGAGTTCGATTAACCTTAATTAGACTCACGAGCTAACAAGCCTAGCATTATTGAGCACGAACTCAATAACTAATCGAGAAACTCGAGCTCAACTAAATTAAATTCAAGCTAATTTCAAAAAAAAAGAAATTGAGTATAGCATGAATAGCTCTTGAGTTGGCTCGACTGATCATTTACACTCATACATTTGGATGCTTACATAGGTATTCAAGTGAGTTGCTAATTACATTACATACACTCAAATTTAATATTGGTTTTTTTAAAAAGAAAAGAACAATAAAATCAAAATAAAATTCTGTAATATTCGAGCTTAATTAAATTTTTTAAAAAAACAGAGTTCAAAATTTCTTGTAAAAACTTACTCGGTAATCAATGTAATGAAATCTGCCACACGAGGCACATCCACTAGATTGCCTACTGTTAATCCCACAAACAATAAGAACCCCAGTAAATGCCTGCAAAAATTGATTAATTAAATTAGAAATAATAATAATAATAATTAACAACAATACTCAGAAATTAATATTTTTCATATACTTACGTCCAAACATTAAGAGTCTCGTTATGCCACGTAAATAAGCTGAAGAAGGCTTCTTTAACAGGCCAATTAGCTCTGTAATAATTCAATATAAACTCGTTATCCTTCATATAATCAGGAATTTCATCGAATGATAAAAGTCGGTATTGTTTCCCTTCAATATTCTTCTTCTTCTCTGCAGTTAAAAGACAAGTTTTTTTATCCTTATCCCCATCCATCCTTGAATTTTTCCTCTTCCAAACAGTCCCTTCGCTGTTCTTGATCATACTACTCTCATGCACAATTCCTTGACTAAGAAATTCAAACCCTTTTAATTCTTGTATGTATATGGAAAAATGCAACTTTTGTGTGTGTAAGAGAGAGAGAGAGAGGAGAGAGAGAAAACAGTAGAGGGAGACGAGGGGTAATGAGGAACTGCACCAACAACCCAAAATTTAAAGGGATGTATGATTTAATTTTTATTTTTTATTTTTAATTTTTTTTAAGGGATGTATGAATTTTTGGATTGCAGAGTTAGGTTGAGACACGTTTGGGGTAGGTTATCAGTAACTTCTCCATGCCCATGTCTTCCTTGATGATACCATATTTTATCATTTAAGTATGCACATACATACCGTCCGTATTAATGTCCCCAAATTTTAATTCGAGATTTTTTTAATTTTTTTAAAGCAAGAGTGGGGTATTAAAGATCGTCCTCAAATTACATCTCATTCAAACTATGGAGTTTTGTGTAATACGCTCTTATAAATGAAACAGACTCCGACTGATCATGTATCCTTTTAAATATAGTAATTTATAGGGTAAATTACATTTTTGGTCTCATGAGAATGAGTAATCAGAAAGCGGTAATTTTTCTTATATTTTTTTGTCCTACGCTTTTTTTTATATTTTTGTCCCAAGAGAATGAGATAAACTTGCAATTTTAAACATGAAAATTAACGAATTTGAATCAAATTTACAAATAAATAAAAAATCACTTTCACATAAAAAAGGATTTGAACTCTGAAACCAAAACTTCAATTTACACATAATTTATATAGTGTGTGTTTAGTTCGAAAATTTTACAATTTGAAGATCCATACTATTAGTCCAAAAGCAGGCCGGTGATATTTTCCAGCCAAAATTTTGTCATCAAATTGCACATTTTTTTAAACATAACGGATATTAAAATATCACTTCCTTACTTTTAGGGCAAAAAATGTCTCCCGTTTTGGATTATTTTGCTATTTACCTTGTATAATGATTGGATTTTAGTTATTATCATTAATAATAGGCAAAATTCGCCTATACATTATTTGTATTGTATGGTGCATTTCTTTTAAATGATATTGCACATTTTATTGAATAATATTATTTGAAAACTATTTGCATTACGAATAGCGGTTGAATGATATTATTTGTTTAATTGAATGATATTATTAAACCAAATCACATTGTGCAATTGGTTCACACAAAAATTACTTTATTAAGAGGAATATCAACTACTTTAAGATTGAAAGGTGCATTAACTAATTAATATATATAATATTAATAAGGGCATTTTTATTGCAATGCTTAAACGAACTCAAGTGGTTAGAATTTCACTACTTATATCATAAAGTCATGGGTTTGAGTCATATTTACCTAAAATTGCAATGTTATAATTAGTATATATGTTTGTGATGCTACAAAATTCAGATTGAAAGCGAAGTCGGACTGATTAATTATTAATAAACTAAGAATATAAAAATTTGTGTGAGATGGTCTCATATATAAGGCGTGGTATTTTTACTATTCTTATAATACTTTGCACAAAAATTGTTTGACCAATATGACGTACGAGATGATTTCAAACAAGACTTTCTCTATTAAAAATGTCGTGTTACATTTCATTTTAAATATGATAGTATCAATTGGTTTTTAACGAAGGGGTTTTTTTTCATGAACGTTCAATTAGTGAAATTCGCTGCCCTAATCGCCACCAAGATATTAGGACACCTAATTAACCTTTTTCCCCAAAATGTTAGTCAAACAATATAGTATTTACATTTTTAATGAATTGTCATACCTATTTTGCTTGGGCAATGTTTTCCTAACTTCTTTCGCCTTTAATTATTATTTTATAAATTTCATTTTCCATCACCAAAAGATGCAGCAGGTAGGGGTGTGTATCGCTCGATTTGATAATCGAATCTAACCGAACCAAATTTATATTATAAATAATTAATCGAAAGCAATTGAATTGACCTTAAATCGAACATAATTGAAATCGAAAATAAATAACCAAATTAATAACAATTTTATGAAATAACTTAAAAATGTCTAATAAACCATAAATTACGCCCAAATACTTCAAATTTGTCCAACAACAACACAAATATTGAAAAGAACATAATTAAAACTTCAATTTATTTATATATTTAATTCGATTCCTATTTCGGTTAACTGAAATTTTCACCCTAAATAACATAATCAAACCGAATACCAAAATTTGATAAAATAGCAAACTAAAACCGAACCGAATTTATATTTCGATTCGATTTAGACAATTCTAGCCGCAAGGAGTTTTTAAGTTGGCAGAGTGAATAAATATGACCATAGGAGGTCATGAGTTTAACCCATCATCTACATTTTTTTCAGTTAAATCTAGTGCGATTTATTTTTCTTGCATCCAAACGAGGTTTATTCAGTATGCATCCTCAAATAATAGCTATAAATTTAATATAAAATTATGTACAATCTAATAAACAATTGTTTGGACTATATTGATAATAAATGAAGTTTACTTTTCTCGCATTATATTGCATGATATAATACAGGTGTAATTTATCTAGTTTGCATTCTTGAATACACTATAATTAAGTTTTATTGTGAATAAATATTGCAACATGTATAGATAATTAGATATGACTAGCTCTCTCAAAAAAAAAAAAGAAAAAAAAAGATATGACTAGCTTGCTTAGATTAAAGTACATATGATTATTAAGTTTAGCGCCTAGCTAATTAATTGTTAACAATATTACTTAGTAGTTTATTAAGAAATAAATAAATAAACACAAAGTGATTTTTAAATAACTTCAAACAAGAAATAAATAACACTTATTCTCTAAATGTTGAGTGTTTCCAAAGTTTTCTGTTGTTGCTTTTATTAGGGCAAATTAAGTGATTGTGTATTTTTCATTTCATCAATTTGAAGTTCAATTGAAGAAATCCTTAGTTGTTACATATTTGTTGGCTCCAATAAATTGTTTCTTTAAGAAACTGAAAATAAAAAACCAAAAATCACAATTTCTTGCCCACACTTAACCATAACTTGTAATCTAATTCCTATACAAATTCAAGAATTAAACAACCTATATATCGTGAAGCCTCTAATTGCTTAAAATTTATTAATTTACCAACTATATATTATTCGTCCACTCACCATGACTTGATCCACATTATTTTTTTTAAATTTGATGATATTATTGTTATTATTATTTTTAAAATTTGATGATATTATTGTTAGGGCTTTTATCGGTCAAGTCACGAAAGATATATTAATTATCAATTTGGGACTTGAAAGATAAAATTTATCAATCCGGGACCTGCAAGATGTTTATATTAAGAGATTTTATCAATTTAGGACTGAAATTAAGGCCCCAAATTGATAATTGTTCTATCTTTCAGGTCTTGAATTGATAAAATCCCTTAATATAAACATCTTTCAGGTCCCGGATTGATAAATTTTATTTTTCGGCCCGAATTGATAATTAACATATCTTTCGGTGACTTGTACCGATAAAAATCCTTATTGTTAGGGCATTATACAAAATTGCAAAATAAAAATTTGTGAGAAAATATTGAAATTGGCCATGTCACGTCGTGTTAAATTAATTTTTCATAAATGCAGAGTGTGATACCTGTTTCCTGTTGGGAAAGTATTAGTTATAGAATTTATGAGATTAAAAATCGAACTTTATTGTTTTTGCTCGATATGTGCCAGTGCCATGAAGTCAATTGCAACAATTAATTGTAAGGCGGCATTACTATATATGGAGTATTATTCAACAAAAGCCTACACTATTGCTTAATTTGAAATTCGACATTAATTCAATTTAATGTAAATCTAAAATATATTTATAATTAATAGTTTATAGTAAAAAAATTAAAACTAAATAATTTTTATAAAACAACTAATATAATTCGAAATTAATAGTATATTTTAGTCAATTAAAATAATAAAAATTATTTAATAAAATAACTAATATTATCAAAATTAATTTCACATTGAAATTGGTTCACACAAAATTTTACCTAATTCAAATATGAAATTAATCGCTTAAAACTATTTGTGTTAGGAAAAGAAAATTGTATTTAGTTTTGATGTGTTAAAAGTGTAAAATAGGATGACCAAATGATCTTGTATAGGCAGTGAAGTATTTCTTTATAAATAAAACTAAGTATAGAATATCGAGACAAGGACGATTTCCGGATAGTAAGAGAATATCGGATGAGGTCAAGATATCGAGCATATGACAACACGAAGATGGTTGAAGTACAAGACAAACAACGTGAGAAAAGAAGATGAGACGAGGTGAAGTAAACATCGGACGTACGAGGTGTTAGAGAAATATTATGAAAAGATTAAAGAAGCAGTTTCAACAACTCAAGAAGGATTCTGAGAATTCAGTTATATTGTTATAATCGATCAAAACCGAATTCAAGGAAGTTACAATCACAAGAGAAGATCTCTATAAATAGGGATAGAAATTAATTTAGAGTTAATTTTTGACACTTTGCACTCATCATTATACTTTGTATTCACGAGCAACAGAAAATATACACTTTCATAAGCGTTTTATACGTTTTCCAGTTCTTAGTGTTTATAGAACATTTTTTCAATAGATCTTCAAGCCATAGATATTCGTAAATTAGGAAGATTCATTGTAGAAGGTGAAGATTCATCATTGTAAATAAGTCAAGAAGAAGAAAGTAAGTAAGTGAATGTCTTTCTTCAAGTTTGAAGAAGGAGAGGACGTAGGATCGTTTGATCCGAACCACTATAAATCCGTGTTATTTCTTCTCATTGCTTATTACTTGTTTTCACCGATTATTTCTTGATCGCAAATTCAATATCTAACAAAGCTTTAGATCCTATTAGAATTGAGTATAAACAAAAAGCTGTTTCATTGTAAAAGCTGATTTTGGAGTTGATAGATCGTCTAAGCTTGCAAAAAGCTTTTGATAATCTATTCATCCCCCCTTCTAGATTATCACTAGAGGGTATCTTGATTTTGTGTTTAAACTCGTCTAAAGGGACCCAACAATTTGCATCCAACTAGTATTATGAAATACATAATATCATGAACATATTATTTTATGAAGAAATAGTATAATTCAAGTGGGTTAGAGAATCACTAATTACATCATGAGTTTGAGTCACTATCTGCCCGATAAAAAGAATGAACATATTGTTTTATAAAATAAATTATATGCCGAATTTGACTTCGACTTTAAGCTCAATTCATGTTCGATTGACAAATTATTTTTGTTTACCTTGAAACTCCATTTGAATGAAGTAAATTTGAAATCAAGGAATTTGAGATAATACACCATGCATTCACACAAATTAAAATGGAGAAAAGCTAAGTGAATGGATTTGATTCACTCAAATATTAAGCACGGTGGGAGAAGTGAGAGGATTTCAAATGACTAGGTTTTGTTGGATATTTGAAATCCTCCCACTTATAAGTAATATTTGTGTGAACCAAATCCATTCATTTAGTTTTTTTCTATTTTGATTTGTAAATGTATGGTGTATTATCCTCAAATCCGTTGATTTCAAATGACTCCGTCCAAATGGAGCACGAGAGGTTATTTTCTCTAGGCCTTCATACATTTATTAGTATAATTCACTAAACTAATTAAGCTCATGAGCTTTAATTATTTTACCAATTCCTTGTATATTTGTTTTGGAATATAAATATTATAAACACGAATCAATTTTTGTATAAGCAATTAAATAAATTAGTTAAGATCTTGTAAACATCAAGATATACTATGTAACTCAAATATATATATTTTTTAAATAATATCAATTACTCTCTCGATTCCGCGATTACTTTCACATTTTTATTTCGGGACGTCCTAAAATTATTTTCACACCCAAATAAGAAAAGTCCTCACAATATTATTTTTTTATCGGTAAATGTTAGTTGTTAGTAGTTAATTCAAAAGGCACCCAAATGCTCCTAGATTTCTCCAAGCCACCTTATAACTCCAAACTCATTTTCAAAGGGAATCGAATCTGGTCTCCCACTAAAATGAGGAACCCGGTGGCGGGTGGGTCTCCTCACATTACTATTTAAATTTAAAAAATATCACTCTTGTATTATTCTTGTTTTATTTTTTCTCTTACACTTTATCTCATTCAACCACGAAAAATGCACTTACATTTTATTTTCTCTCCTACACTAAATTGAATTTTCTTAATAAATGTGTCACTTTACATGTAGTTATTATTACGAGATGGAGGAGTATTTCACTATTACTATCCAATAAAAACAACTGATCTTGTTAAGCAGATTCAACTAATATAATGCATAAGAACATTAATTTTACTTTATTGAATCACATCAATCGATTTAGGTTATCCATCATTTCTCATAAAATCGATTTAGGTTCCCCTTCAATAGGATGCTACCGTTGGAAAGCGCCGTGCTAAGTTTGACTTGCTCGCCTTTTAAATAGTTTAATTTAATATCAATGCCATCCCCACTTATATGGGTTTGACTCTCTTTTTCATGCATTAATATCCACCTGATTTTCATAATGAGTTTTTTTTTTTTCAAATGTATGTGTGAACAATTCTGAACGTAAAATTTATTTTGAAAATATTATAATTTCATATTAAAGTATTAATTTTAAATGATATTAATTATTTTATTAAAAAATATTAGTCATTTTCATTACTTATTTCTAATACTCCAAAATTTCGCCCTTGTACAAAAATCTTCAGGTGTCCCCTGTTTTGTAGAACCCAATCCCATTGATCCAAGTCATTTTTGTTTTTATAAAGAATAACCAATAAACTATGGGGCACTCTTGTGTGAGACGGACGTAGAGGCGAATTCACTTTTTAATAAATTGTTATCACTTTTATACTATTTTTTTAAAAAAATAATAACAATTTGTTAAAAAATGACTAAATCTCTCACGCATGAGACAGTCTAATACGAGTTTTTGCCATAAAATATTATTTAAATTGATTTAAAACAAATTTCAAATCAAACCCGAGTAACGAGTTGACTCAAAATCAACCAGAAACAACAAAATATATATATATATATATATATATTTGAGAAAATGTGAAACTTCTTATTATTTAATCGCTACTATCATTTTCAAATTTTTGGAGATGATTTCCCCTTCTTATTTTTCTTCGATCTAAATTTTAACAAGAGTTCAAATCAAGTTGCATGATATTTATTTTAATATTTTATGGACATACGCAAGTATATACTTTAAGGAGTAAATTAGTGCGAAATCATTTTATGAAATGTCTAAATAGATTTTGATAAATTTTCACACAAATTAAAAAGACATTAAATTCTATTATAAAATTTTCCTACATTATTCTTATTTTACCTTACATAAAGTGATACAAAAAAATAATAAATGTTCATTGAAATTTTGTTAAAAATAAATGTTAAACAAAAACATTTTGGCTGCATTTGAATGGGCGGGGATTTGAAACGAAAAATATAAAATACATCCAAATTGAAGTGAACTTCACTCAAAAGAATGTTTAAGAAAATGAATCAATCCCCAATATACTAATAGGGAGTTTGATTTTGCTTATATGTCGACTTGTGGTGAATTCGACTTATGTGTCATTTTTATAAAGTCTTAAAAAATATTTATAAGGGTTTGGTCTCACACGTTTATTTTAATGCTTACCAACTAAACCAATTTATACATATTTATATGTTCTAAAACTTATTTTATATAACTCCGGCCTATAAAAGTGTATTAGATATTTTCTTTGAAAAAGTTCAATATTTATAAAAAACTAATTGTGAGTATTTCAAACAAGTGAATCTCATTATATATTAATATAGAGTTTATAATATTTATATTTTTGTGAATTCAGGATGATATGTCATTGAATTGGAAAAATAATTTATGTGTGTGATTAGGAGTCAATAATATAAAGAGTTGTCTTGGCCACCGGGCTCCTCACTTAAGTGGGTGACACGGGTTCGATTCCCTTCGGGAGCGAATTGGAGTGGGAGGTATAAGGAGACTTGGAGAATTTGGAATTATAAGGAGACTTGGCGAACTAACTTCTAACCACTAACAACTAACATTTACCGATCAAATAAAAACAAAAAGTAATGATTATGTGTCAATGTATAATTAGTCATCTATACAATAATATTAACATATTGAGTAAAATTATTAAAAATGATCGACTCAATTAATTTACTTTATTTCATTCCAATGAATATATGTATAAATATAAGTATTATTAAAAAAAAATTAATATAATTATATATAATATTTATGCATCGATTATAAAAGAATTTTTTCTATTAATTATTTTTTTATTAATTATAAAATAAATTTGAAATAAATTTTATAGTAAATTTTCACATAATTATTTTTTTCTATTAATTATTTCACATAATTTTATAGTAAATTTTCACATAATTATATGGAGTAATTAATATTACCATTACTTAAATTTAATATTATAATTACACAAAATTTTATACATATATATTATTATTTGATGAAAAATATTATATGTATAATATATTATATTATATTATAAAATTTATTTAACGAACATACGTGTGGGAGCTTTTCTAGTCCATAACTATTGTGAATGTCAAATCATTTGATCCAGATGCACTCTCATGTATAAATGTTGACACCTTAATTTCAGTGATGAATGCTTCATTCATAGACTTGAGCTGAATACTACTATACTAGCGCTAAAGTTGCTTATGAATCGTTTGATATATTGATCTGCAACATTTAATACAGAAATCATGAATGATTATCAATATGTATATAGACTTTTACAATCTATTTCCCATTTCAACTAAATTTCTAGCGATTTAGGCTAGGGATGGCAAGACCCGCCCGCCGTAATTTTTTTGGACCCGTTACCCACCCCGCCCGGGTTTTGGACCCGCCCGCCCTTTTTTTCCTTTAAATTTTCACATTTCTAAGTCTCAACTCTATACAAATATAAAAAATTCATCAACATTATTTTCAAAATATAACATATTCACGTGAAACATTGAAAGCGTAATAAATAAAAATTAAAATATCATTAGTGTCTTAACCATGCAACAAATGACAAATCAAATACAAATATTTAAATTTAATCACACGTCAAATAAAATATAAAACTTTTAATATATATAACTTTTAAATAAATAATTAAAATATAAAACTTTTAATATTTTATTTTAAATATTTTAAATAAAATATAACCCTAAACCCTAGAACATAAAATAATTAAATAATTAGTATATACATTTTAATATGTATATATATATATACGGGTCGGGTCCATATAATATCGGACCCGTCCTGCACTCTAAGAAAGACCCATTTGACCGGGTCAGACCCGCCCAGGACCCGTTTGACCGGGTTTTTACCCGCCCAAAGACAGCCGGATTTGTGACGGGTCCGAGTTTTGACCCGCCTCATTGTCATCTCTAATTTAGGCAGATGAAAATCCACTTTCATTTGAATGGTGTTGAAAATCCCATTTCCCTCATTCCAAACGCAGCCTTAAATTAAACCATAAAAATAAAAGAGTTAATCTTGTGTGAAACCGTCTCACGAGATCTCATTTCGTGAGACGGATTCACTTTTGATAAATTAATTATCACGTATAATGTGAAGTGTATCTCTTTTTAATTGTTTATCACTTTTATACTAATTTGTATCACTTTTTTAAAAGTGATAACAATTTATTAAAAAGTGACTCCGTCTCACGAAATGAAATGTGTGAGACAGTCTCACGAAATGAAATGTGTGAGGCAGTCTCACACAAGTTTTTACCAAAATAAAAATATCATGTAGAATCTTTCATTACAAAAACATGTGTGACACCATCTCACTATGAGATTATTATCACTTTTCAATAAAAATAATGTACCATTTTTTAATTTTATCTTAAAATGATACATTTTACATAGATTTTTAAAAAAGTGATACAACTTATTTAATACAAAATGTATCACTTTTAAAATTCGTCTTACAATGATATATTTTGCATACAAATTTTGAAAAATGATACAATTTAATATAAAAGTGATAATGACATCATAGTGAGACGGTCATTACAAGACTCGCTCGTCTCTCATACTTATTTATTTCACCAATACTGCATTAACGATAACAAGAGATGAAAAACTATGGTACACGCATTAAGGTCCCAAAGAGGAATCAAAGAACATCAAACTTGTGGCAGATCATAAGCTTTACCACACATTATAAATTAAAATACCAACAATCAAAAACTTGGATTTTATTTGCCATTAATGCACATAATGCTGCTGTTATTATTACTATTATTATTAAAAGTGAAAATTTTACCCCTTGAGGACCATTAGTCCCTCTAATGATGCTCGGAGATCAGAGCTGCTGCATCCTTCGGAGACTCTGACAATATTAGGGCTGTCGGTGCATATAACATCCGTAAGCGGGTAGGTTCGGTTAGAATGGAGTCGGTTATACGAGCTTCTGCAAAGTCCGGTCAGCACTACGGACTTGTGGACGCCTCCAAGCAATCCTTCATAGTCAGTGTCCCCACTTTCTCCAACGAAGACTACCACTTTCGACAAGTCCATACCCCAACGGAGATATAAATATCTGAAGAAAAGCGTTCATGTAAGACCTCGTGTGACTATATCAAGTATAATCACTAATACAGACTTGTTGCTTCTTACATAAACGATTAAAATTCATCACTGAAATATAAACAAATTACGGGTTTAACTTTATAATTAAATGGTTGAGAGAAAAGATATTCGATTTGAGTATGTGCTTCCATTGGCCTAAGCTGAACAATACCTCCCTTTGGTCAAACTATTTATTTCCAAACACAGGGTAATCTGATATCACAAAAATGATGACGGCGACATTTGATTGTCATTTAACTTTATTTTTATCCTAATAGAAAGAGAGTGCCTCCTAGGAGATGGAGATAATCCAAAGAGATGAAGTTATGTAGCCTTGGTCCAATATCATCACTGTGATACATTTACACTGAATACCAGGCAAAGGCAACGAATAACATTATGCTACGTTGGTAAAAATTTATGTTCAGGCATCAGAATGAAGAGGAAAATGAAAAAAGCACTAAAACAATAACATCCTCGATTCTAATTGTCATTTTGGAGTTTTTAGAAAAATTAAGAAACAATAAGAAATGACTAATACTCCCTTAAATAAAGGATGAAAGAAAACCAGATACTAATAAGCGACTTTTGGGGTATGGCGAAACCTGGGAGGAAGTTGAATATAACTTTAAATAGCTAAAATAAGAATGATTTACAATGAGAATTTAACTTTAAAACAACACTTAAATAGTATCATAGGGAGGGGATAGTAATGTGTACCTGAGAGCTTGGGAACGAGATGCCAACACTGGAATTACATTAATCTTACTTCCATTTTGACAATAAATAACATGACAACGCAGTGCCTGAATTCTCATCTGCTTTCTTACTTCCTTTACAGGGGGATCTGCAAAACAAAATAAAGTTGTCAAGTTACATGATAATAGCTATAGCCATGTGTAAAAGGAACAGCAACATTTTTATTCCAGAAAAATACGGAAGAGGACAATCAGCCTAGTTTTGGACCTCAACACAACTTTATACTGAAGATACTAAAAACAGAAATTATTGATACAGTGTACCACCCTGCCCTAAAAGGAGGAAAAATCAGATAGAAGGAGACTTGTTTACCATTTCAGGCTTATGAACTTTAAAAGAGTAGCAGTAATCAGCTGAAGTTTCTTCGTCTTCAACAACAATGTGTTGGTCCTTTTCTCCTTTCTTATCTGTTACAGAAGCTGCCCACCGTGCTAAAGTCCTTCTCAAACCTTCACCACCCCAGTGGTACTCAATATGTGAGTGATAATATAAGTCCACCACAAATGGGTTTTCTTCTGAATGAAGAGATGAATAATAAAGATCACCACCACTATTGCAAATGAATGCATCGAAGTCAGTAGGCTTCAATCCTTCAGAAATCAGAAAGGAGCGCATTTCTCTAATGTTAAACGATGTTGACAATATAAATCCAACTGAGCCCTCATTCCTTTCCTTCGCTAAGGCCTCAAAAATCTTTCTAACACTTTCAGATAGACCAGCACTTGCATCACAGTCCACAGCGATCACAAGAATGTGTTTCCTCCTCCTCAGTGCTGGGAATTTACCAACATTAGAGTTCTCATCTGTTTTCTGTACACTCTTTGCAACACCCTTAGACCATGTTAACATAGCATTTTCTATCTTGTTTTCCTATCTTCGGAGTCTAAGGAACCATCAATGTTTTCTCGACCATCAAAGGAGAACTTCAAGTTCAAAGATATATCCTGTATGTCCCTCAAGGAGTCACTTGCTGATTCTGATTCAGAATTTTCATCATCATCGTCGTCATTGTTATTCCGTAGCCAACCAGGTTGCCTTGGTTTGCAGCTTGCTATTTTAGAGAGATAAGTTTTGCAATGTTCTGGCCATGAAAAAGGTGAATATTTTTTAATCCATTTGCTCTACATTTGGTCCAGAGATGTTTATCAGCTACCAGCTTCAAAAGAGCATCAGCAATAGAATGCTCATCATGGGGATCGACAAGGAGGCCATTGTCTAGTACCTATGATCAACATCAAAAACCAACTTACATATAATCTCCAGGTGAAATATAACATCACCTGAAATCCTTTTAAATTCACAACATTAGGAGAAAAGAGAAGTACCCTGTGTATGTCAACAGGACCACCATTTTTGTGGCAACAATAGGCAGACCATGTGCTGCAGCCTGTTAATGCAGAGAAGTCACATTGACGACCAGCACGAAGCTGTACATGTCAAATGCTTAAATACATATATTGCTAGAAGGATACCTCAATCAGCGTAAGCCCAAAAGGCTCAATAAAGGCTGGATTTATGAACACGCCCTGTAAAAGAAAATAAACAAGCTTAAGCTCTAAATAAAATATTTTCTTCATAAAAACCCGAAAATAAAGGGTGCGCGGCAAAATGGTGTGTCCCTGGAGGCGCCAAGGAATATGAAACTCAGATGTCAAAACAGGCTCCACATAACATTCGAAAATAGTTTTCACACTTTCACCTTTTAAAATCTTATTAGAAAAAGAACTAAGCTCCAATTCCAAAAGAAAAAGAACTCATTTCAAAGCTCGCTTGGAAGGACCAGTCAGACCCTAATCAATTGCTAGGAAGCAACTTAGGTCAAGAATTTCTATCCAAAGCATTGACGCTGAAAGCTAACCCAAATTTTGTAATACTTGTTTAGCTTGGCTAACCAGCTCAAAACTAGAGAGCCATAAAGGTACCTTGGTCTTTGCAGCTAAACGATAGATATCAGGAACATCAGATTGCTTGTGATGTTTAGGATATGCAACTTGCCCATAGAGATCATACTTGTCAACCAGCTTAAGAATTGACATAAGAACAGAAGCATTTGTGCCTGACATTTCATCAATATTGTCACGAGTACCCATTATTAAGGTCTGCAAAATACAAAAGAAACAATCAACAACGCTACATGAAAGCAAAATTCCACATGATGTCTAAGAAACACTCATCAAATAAACATATCCATGTTTATATTACTCACAAGATTAGCAAGCTCCCTTAGAGGGCGACATTCACCAAATGCTTTCACCAAGGTTGTAAGATTCTTCTTTGGATCTGGCCTGGCAAGTGCAAGAATCATGGGCTTCCTTGGATTTGAAAAGAAGCGCATTATCTGTGTATACAATAGACATGATCGTAATTGCCAGTGCATTTTTATTAGACAGTTCCCTGGACTTTGAAATAATCAAAAGCATGTGACAGGGGGAATAAATTTCACAAACAGTTGACAGTAAAATCTGTAAATAAAACTTGCATTATTGCTATTGGGTTCACAATGTCTAACCTCTGCCCAAATTGGTGGATCTGCAGACTTCCCATCTTCATTTGGTTCGGGGTCAGTCTCCATGTCTCCATCATGTGGAACTATGTGATGAAATTCCATCCCAGGTGGAATTACCTGCAAGAAGAAACTCATGCACTTAGTGGAACAGCAATAATTATGTCACAACTGCAGTGGAACAAATTAATGAAATGAAATAAGTAACGTGAGAACAGCAATATGAAATAGAATAGCTAAAAACAGCTCAAGAGATTTTTCATGATTGAAGTCAAACTTGACAAGGTCATGAAATCAAACTTGACAAATGACAATGTAATAAACTAGTGAACTGAAAAAAAAATCCAGTTTTCAGATAGGATACTTAATTACAGGATGGTGAATTCTCAAAGCTACAAATCAGTTTCTTTCATTTTTCCTTAATAATTGGAGATGGAACTTTCTATCAGAGAGAGCAAAAAATCTTCTTGGCAGTTTTGTCAAGTATAAGCCACATTGAGCTGTCCGGAAAAGTTCTTATAAAAGCATGCAATGGTTTGAAGTTGCACAGCTAGATAGAACAACCTACTTTGCCTACACAACAGGTTCTAAGAGGAAATGATTATCAACAGAATTTACAGGCATCCTTAATCTCAAGCATATAATTTCAGAAATATTGACAATATGATAACTTTGTGTCTAAAATAGTAAAATGTACTTACAACCATGCGAGCCATGAACCTGCCATAGCAGCTAACATTACGTTTAATCCTGGCACGTAGTTTGCGCTCTAATATTGGGTCAAACCCATCATACAAGCGCCACTGCTCGTCTATCTCCTGTCTTGTGCTAGTAATAACTATTTCAGAGGAATCAAGGGACAATTCTTCTGCCTCAATTCTTCGCATTATTTTGTATGTATCATTAATTTCATCCCTTGACAATCTGCCTTGTCTCAGAAGTTGTTCCAGCTTATCACGACCCAAAGAATGGCCCGTGAAAAGCATGGGAACATTCAGCGCGCCAGATAAAAGAGCAGCAGAGTCACCTGCATCTGCATAGTGCCCATGGATAGCAACAGGCCAGACTGGATACCCATTACTGATTTGCTCACCAAGAACCTTTGACATCTGCAAAATATGATTAAGAGCACCATCAACAAATTCAGGGATGTGTGGCCATAGTTGTTCTTTTGGAATATATTTATCTTTTGGCCCAAAGGGGATGCGAACTATATAAGCACCACTACTCTCTCCCATCTCATTCATCAAGCCTTCAGAGTTTCGTGGAGGCAGCATCTCTGTGGGTTCACCATAGCTCCAGTCTACTTCCGGCGAAGATACTTGTCTAGTAAGTAAATCAACACGATATACGCCTGGCATCGAACCTAAAGCTCTCGCTAATTCAACAACATACTTCACCTAAAGAAAACATTAAAGGAAGTCATCTTTATCAATGAAAAGAAGTATATCATGAATCAAGTGACTAGCTTGGCCTAATGTAAATCAAGGGTTAATTTGAAGTCATACAAGACAAGGACCATAGTTTTAACTAATAAAAATGAGATAAATGTTCAGCAGAGTCAGCCCCTACCTGACCACCAGTATCAGAATCACGACCAAGCTCCATGTTTTCACCACGTATTAAACCATGAAGGCTGCAAAAAGACTAGTGTCAACAAAGCATGTAATTAAGTTTTCAATGATTTTTAACATCATAACCTTTTGAAGAGGCATCAAGCACAAAGATCTTGCATGCTTGTATCCTGAAATGTTTGGTTCAATGGTTTTGGTTGCTTAAGATGTAAAATGTTGTTTAGAAGATTGATATATTAAATTTTACAAGAGGCAGGTGTACTGCTGGTACTGAAACTGACGAATGAAAGTAGCAGCAAAACCAAGTATAATTATTTAATGTTGTGTGTCATCAATATCAATTCTTTCTTGCGCCATTGTAATTCATATGAACATTACCTCATACCTAATCAATATTATGTACAACTTTTTGCCCTTTTGTTGACTAGCCCAGGCTTCCATAGCATCAACCGAACTGATTCTAGGCAAGCGACCTCTATTGCTTTCACTTTGTGATGAAAGCTCAGCAACTACATCTCCTTTCTCCCCTCGGATAGGTCCTCAGACATGTCAGCAACCGCTTCTCTGCGACCTCTTTCACGTTCAAGACGGCGTTTAGCCATCCTCTGGGCCTCCTCCCCTCGAGCTAAATACACTCGAAATTGTCAGACAGATTGTTGATGGACTGCTAGAAATTTTGGCTATTAAAACAAAGAATGTGAGCATGTTTCTAGCAAACCCACATGTATAAAATTTGAATGATTTTACTGTATCCTTGTATTTATAGGATAATATAAACCACAAATGAGAAAATAAACCCAACATGTAGCTAGAAAATCTTAGATATCAACAAGAACTGATTGTGGGAGCCTCTGAGGTACTACAATAGAGATTCATCACCACCCCATATAGAAATTTAATTTGGAACAATTGCACATATATGTGGAGATATTTCAGGGTCCAATTACAATTTCAACAAACAGAATCTACGTCAAAGACATTTATATTTGATAGTACAGCAAAAGATGGAGTCACATGAAAGCTTGGAACCTATAGTTTTTAAGTCAATGAATGCCTGTTGCATTGCCTAGATTGGAGAAATAATGAAATGGAGTTATGGCACTTGGCATTTCAACACATCCTCAGAATGTCAAGCTAAAGCATACATTCTGAACATACCAAACAGATCTTCCATTGGTTATCCCCCAAAACTTAAGTCATAAGACCTATTGCTGTCTGACAGAGCTTGCACTTACAGAAGAATAGAACTCAAAAATAAGAAAGTACAAAAAATTCAAACATTTTGTAAGAAGAAGCAACTTGGTGTCACAAGGTTTAAGATGTGGTATTGTCAGCTTTTTCAATTAATTCCCGCTCACTAAAAAGACCAGGAAAATCTTAATACTTGTGAGTTGTGACTTTACTACTACGGCCAGATCAGAATCTGGGAAGTGAAACTTAGAAGATGGCCGAATACAAAATAAATGAACTGATGAAAGACCAAACGGATCTTTTCGTTTCTTCCACCACATCATCACTAGTGTTACAGTAGAATCTCAGCAAAAGGCAAACATTATTTCAATTTTGAACTCCCTTTTAACAACTCTCATATCTGCATTTTGTCCGGATTCCAGTGTAGTTAGATGTTTCAGACTAAAATAAAAATATCACCTCACACTCTTTTCCCCGATTAGTGAATACGTATGAGTTTCATAAGCAACAAGGTACCAACAAATATTAACAATTCCAGTGAACTTGAACCAATAGCTTCCAAAAACATTAATCTACCAAACATTTAAAAATAATAATCATATCAGCTTTTACACACTCTACTTACCCAGCAAACAACCTCAAGCATAAGTGCACACATAAACACATTTAATCAAAACCTAAAATCCTCCAATCAAATATCTTAAAAAACACCTGTTTCTTCTGGCGAGCCAAATTCCAAATCCGCCAGCACATATTCTCAAGCCTCGTGTTCCTCTCTTGAGGACTCCGCGTCGCCTGTGCCTACATATTCACATTCACAGACATGCATCATACATCAACAATAGAGGGGAATAACCTACACGAATACGCATGCGCAAATATGAAACAGAGTGAAAACATTACTCGAATCCATGAGCGATGAAGGTCGCTTTCATCAAATCCCGTAATCACTTCCTCCACGAAGTATCTGGTAGGGCTAAACCTCCCCCTCTCTCGCAGAAGCAGAGACGACTTCGCTTCGTCGATGCCGGGGCCAACATCCAGAATCGCCTCCAGATAGCTGTTTATCCAATCGTTTCCCGCCATTGATCTTGTACTTCCGCCTCGCTCTGTGTGCAAGTGCCTGGAATTTAGCAGGATCAGTATCTGTTAGCACTCGAGAGTTGAGAGAGAGAGAGAGAGAGAGAGATGTTTCTGGAGGTGGTGATTACAGGGAGAGAATTAAAGAGAAAATTGAAGAGAGAGATTCTGGGAATATTAATTCAGAGAAACAAAGAAAGGCTATTAATACGAATTTATGCGAGTATATAGGCCTTTTTATTTATTTTTAAATATAACGCTTTTATGCGAGTATATAGGCTAGTTTTCGATTTTTTTATTTTCAAAAATCATATGTTGATGCTCACATGTTATATATTACACTTGCAATATTTCAAAAATATAGGAATAAAAGACTCATTAATTAAAATCGGATCGAATTAGTTTACATAAATAGTAATAATATTGTATTAAAGTTATACGAGCAAACAAGTAATATTATTGTTGGAATGCCTTAAATCCTGACTGCAAGCTAGTTCCCGAGTAATGTTTCTTCCGATGGGGATTCGTGGGCAATGTCCCCGATTTTTGCAGTGCATGTTATGTTTGAACTCAATTTGACTTTTGGACTTATATTTTCAAGCTCAATCTGTTAAGATTATAATGACGCTATTATTTAACCTAGTGTTATTCAATATTTTGTTGTCGTTCATAATAATGTGAGTTCTTCTCTTCTGCTCGTGGATGTAGTTAGCACAACATTAACGAAAACTTGAACCCATACAAAATATATCATATTGAAAATTTCGGAGATAAAGCGTCTTGTTGTTATCGTACTAAAAATTTTGGTATACAAAAATACATATCGATATCATAATAAAATTTTGATTTTTTTGAAATTCACAAATACTGTTGGTATATATCATTCCATACCAAAATATTCAATCTTTTTACCAACGTATCAAAAATACCGATATTTTTCTATTAATTCGTATATAATAAAATACCAAATATTTTGATACATATCGTTGCCTTATCGAAATTTTTTTATTGTGTATCATTGTCGTGTAAATCTATTTTTGTTTGGACCCATAAAACTCTTTCTTTTCTATTTTTTAAACTTTTGCATTGTGTAATATTTAATGACTCTTTTTTTATGTATTCTGCATTTTTATATTATTACATAGAATATATATTTATAATAATAAAAAAGTTAGAAAGGAAAAGAATATATTTCTTTTAATAATGCATATTGAAAAAAACTTTTATACCTCAAACACTGTCGGATTTTTAATTATATATGGTTGTTTTCAAAACCATCCCCAAAATATAGTTGTTTTCGGGAGGTTTACAAATCTATGGAGGAGCGCCTAGGAGTTGGGCGCCCCACATTTTGGAGCAGTGGGAGCGCCACTCTTTTGGGCGCCCATGTCGATCATCCGCAACATTTCATTTAAAAACTCATATTTTAAAGGGCGCCATACTCGCGCTCCTTTTGTATGAAATTATCAATTATACAAGTCTTGATCGTGTCGAGAGTTAGTTAAAAAAATTAAAGGGGATGTCATTCTCTTGGGCGAGTAACACTTGTGTGAACCGGGTGTATACGATGAACTCTATTTTTATTATCAACTGTCATGAACATTGACTATCATCGTCATGCACATGCACAATCACCGTCATGCATTTGTATTATTATAAGTAAATATGATAGTGACAATATATATGTGCATGCAGTGACGGTGAATGTGCATGTAGCGGTGATAATAAACAGAGTTCATCGTATGCACCGGTTTACACAAGTTTTTGTCCTCTTGGCGCCCCTTTGAGCATCACTCGTTGGTTTAGATCACTATAAAAATTCAATCTTTACATACCCTAATTAATGATTTAAGAAAATAAAAAATTTTGTCATCTCTGACAGCATTAACTAGAAAAAAATTATTTGACCCATAGGCGGGTGACGAAAATTTTAATTTTTAGTAGTATACTTTTTATTTTTAATTTAGTTATACAATATATTTTAATTATAATACATGTTTTATTGTTGTAGAATTTTTTTTGAGAAAGATTGCACTTATATAGAGTTTGAAGAAGATTGCAATTGTTGATACTTTAACAAGATTTCAATTATTGATATTTTGAGTTTGTTATTTATTTTGCTATCTCATAATTTATTGAAAATTGTTTCTACTAAGTATAGAATATCATATCCAAATTTGATATTTTTTGAATTTTAGGTTTATTTTTAAATATAATTTCTTAACAGTTATATCTCATTTATTTTATTAAACTTTGTTTATATTTGAAAATAAATTACATTAATTTTATTGATTAAGTTTACTTTAAAACTTACTAATGTTTTCACTAATTACTTCAGCGGCTAGTTTTATAAAAAATTATTTGGTTTTAAGTTCCTTTTATAAAATTTATCAAGATTTGTGTTAAATCTTTTTATCTACGTTATTCTTCAAAATTTTGTGTAAAGTTTCATCTTCAAAACTTTCTAGTTTATTTACAACAAAAATTAGTTTTTGAATAAATTATTAATTAAGCTTCCATTCACACTTGCTTTCATTAAATTTTCGATAACGATCCGTTGCTCGAATGACTTAAGTTTTAAATGAAAATTGTTCCCTATTGGCGGCCAATGAGTCAAATATATATATATTTTTAATTAATGTTATCGGAGATGGCAGAAATGTTGTTGGAGAATTGAAATTATTTTAAGGACCACCGGTGGCGCCCCATCTAAAAAATAATAATTTCAATGCAAAAGGGGCGCCAGAGCATGGCGCCCTTTAAAATATGAATTTTTAAATGAAATGTTAGACGAATGACATGGGCGCCAAGAGAGTGACGCTCCCACTGTTTCCAAAATGTGGGCGCCAAGAGAGTGACGCCCCACTGTTCCAAAATGTGGGCGCCCAACTCCTGGGCGCTCCTCCATATATTTGTAAATCCTAAAAACCACCATACTTTGGAAAATGGTTTTGAAAACAACAATATATAATTAAAAAATCCAACACTGTCACACAGGTTTGATTAGCGTTTGAAAGTGTTTTATTCTGCCGCGACAATTACCTTCTTTATTTCAAGGTCAAATCACTTTCATTTCAAACGTTAATCAAACGATACCATAATAATAATTATAAAGAAAAACTATACCATAATAATTAGAATTTTTATTTTCAATAAAAAAATCTCACTCGTTGAAAATAAATCACATTTTTATTTGTTTCTAAAAAGTTCTCATTCGTTGAAAATAAATCTTATAAGAATAACTCTATTTATTATAGAGTTCACGTGAACTCTACATGATAGTAATAATAATTAAGTATGACAATGATAGTACGTAGTTAATTATATATAATGATAGGGTTCTTGCATGACCCGTGATAGTTTAATATATGACATTGAAAACTTTTGTACGGACAATAATAGTAGTTATGAATGACAACGATAGAACAAATCGGGTTCATAGGATGAATCAAATACACCTAAATTTTTGTCATCTTAATAAATGAATAATGTTGCATGTTATTATATTCTCATATAAAATATTTCACGAATATAGGATTCTGATATAATTCATATAAAAAAATTCGCGAATTCTAGGCGGATCGAGTCCGGTCTAGTGGATACTTCCAAAAAAAAATTGTGCAAGGGCAAAAATAAAATTTTGCTCCCACAAGTGTTACTATTTGGTTAAATATGTGTTACTATAACAATAAATAGGTGTTATTCTTGTAAAACAAATAATACATATTTGTCTAAAATAATCGGCCAATTGCAAAAATAAAAATGAAAAAATAATCAACTTAGTCTCTAATTTTATATGTGTGGATCAAATAGGTCTCTAATTTTTGACAACTTTATTTTCAATAATAAAGTGTGATTCAATTAAGATGAGGGGCTTATTTGATCTCAACATTAAAAAAAAAAGTAATTTAAATATGTCAAGAAAAAGTTCATGGTCTATTTGATCCACACGTATAAGATTTGGGGTAAAGATGAACAAATATGTGTACTAAACTCGTGCAAAGGTAAAAATAAAAATTCACTCTCGGGTTATGTTACAATAAGAACAAACAAGTGTTATTGTATGGAGAAAATGTGTTACTATATGAACAAAATCAAGTACAACAAATTAACAAATATATAATTTTTTAAGGACTAATAACACGTACTTGTCCTTACTGAATACATGTTTGACCTTATATTAACACACTTTGGGAGCGAAATTTTATATTTATTTTGCAGAGTTTTTTTTTTAAAGATATATGTTACCATACGAACACAAATATGTTCTTTGTATAGAGTAAGATGTGTTATTATATGAACAAATTAGAAGCAGAGTAATAAATGTGATATTAATTCCAATTTCTTAGAAAAGCATGCAACTGTTAACCAAGATGATCAAGACAATAATACACTTCTTGTAGTTGTGAGATTGATATGAGAAATACAATAGTAGTTTGGAATTAATGAAGTTCCAATTGAATTTAACATAAAATCTCTCAATTTGAAGAAATTTCGAAGGGCTCTTTCCCGGCGACGTTCGGAGACAACAAACCACTCTTGTTTCTTCTTCTTTCTTGAGCGTTGATCTCGATTCTCTCACAAATCTGTGTATTTGACCCAGATCCCTAATTGACCCGCGAGTTTTTAAATTTTTGTTTTTAACTAATATTTCACGGTATAATATTTTATTTATTCAATAATAAATGTTTGATTTTTTTATCGGTAAATGTTAGTTGTTAGTGGTTAGAAATTAGTTTACCAAGTCTCCTTACAATTCCAATAAATGTTTGAAATTTATCATTTTTTTATCGGTAAATGTTAGTTGTTAGTAGTTAGAAATTAATTCACCAAGTCTCCTCCTTACAATTCCAAATTCTCCAAGCCTCCTTATACCTCCCACTTCAATTCGTTCTCAAATGAAATCGAACCCAAATCTCCCACTTAAATAATGCTAGTTGTTGCTTGTTTGATGGATTGATTCGTGTTTATTAAATAATAAAAAGAAAATAATTAAATGGATCAAATATATTAAAATTTAACTTCGTCTTGTTATTTATACTATTGTACTGTTTTTTTTTTTTTTTGAAAGGTACTATTGTACTGTTTCAATCAAGAATTTGCATGAGATTTTAATTTTTTTTTTTTTTTGTCTTCCTTTTTACGCTTGAGATTTAAAGTGGCATTAATTGCAGTGATTTGCGGAAAGCGAAATAGCCAGAATTATTCTAAGGAGTCAAATCCTTGTACACCAATTTGTTTTATTGGACAAAAGAAATATATATATAGTCAAACTCTTATATATTTCATATATTATTGATATTTTATTGATATTCTTGGTCAAATATTTCATACTTTAAATATTACTCCCTCCGTCCACTAAAAGTATGCTCGTTTGATTTTGTGGTATTAAAAAAATGTAGATAAAGTAAGGGTATTTTTGGGTATTGTGTGGTCCATTTATGAGTTAAGTGATTGTTTATGAGTATAAAATCGACAATATATGAAAAAGTTAAGTGATGATTAAATGGTGAAGCAAAACAAATTATTAAAAAAAAAGCGTGTGAGCATACTTTTGGTGGACAGGGGAGTATTTTTAATTTCATCAAATTTGTTATACTCTTGACCAAATATGATATTGTTCACCATAATTCTTAATACTCTTGATATAGGATTCTTAATATTTTTTATCAAATATTTGATACTTTAATTTTTTTCAAAAGTGCTAACACCATAAACTTACGGTATATATAAAACACAATAGACGCTTACTCATATATATATATATATATATATATATATATTAAGAAAGAGAACATGGTTTATAGGTGTCAGAAGTACTTTACAACTAAAGTCTCAAATCATTTGTAATGATTTGCGGTGCTTTATCACAAAGTTTGTGTTACACTCAAATTCACCTTCAACCATTAGCGCTACATTTTAGTTAGAGTTTATATAAGATGTTCAACAAGTAAGCTTAGCCAAACAAACCTTAACTATAATGATAAAAAAATTGTGTAAGACGGTGGTAAAACAATTCATAAACGCATAGATTAATGTTCATTTCTTCCAAAGTATTGAAACGTCATTTTCTTTAGGTAAAAAAAAAAGTCATTGTCAAATTATACTCCACCTCAATATGAAACGGTCCCACACATGACCTATATTATTATTTTTACTCCCTCTAATTGTCATGTTAGATAAAAAAATATTCTAAAATATATGTCGCTTTTAGTATTCAAAAATGTATTAAATGTTTTTTTCAATTTTATCTTTGTCTTAAATAATGTAGATATAAATACTTTTGTAAATGGATCCTCTCCATTTATTTGTCTTGTAAATCTCTTGTAAATTTGAAGAGTGATAGACATAATAATAAAATAATGTGTGAATCCTATTTTTGTATTTTACATATTATTTTATTACGTGTCTATCTCTCTAAAATTTGCAGATTGACAGTAACATGATATTAGTCCTTTTATATCAATATTATTAAATATTAAATGACTTATTAAAAGCGTCGATCAAATTAAATTAAAACGAAAGGAGTATTAATTATATATACTACATATACTAGACAAGATCTATATATATATATATATATATATATATATATATATATATATAGTAAAACCTCTATAAATTAATATTCTATAAATTAATAAACTCTTTAAAATAATAAAATCTTCGGTCCCGACTTGGGCCTTTGTAAAAAATTATCAAATTTGATAAGATAATAAGATAATAATTTTTTAAAAAATCCCTTTATAAATATTAGGTTCCATTAAAACTCTAAATTAATAATTCATAAATATTATAATTATATTAATTATATTGAGACTTATATAGTATATATTTCATTCATCATGCATGAATATATTTAATTGACAATAATAGTTATTTAAGTAATTCCAATAAATTGATACATGCGTCCATGAATATAATAGTTAATTGTATATAATGAATTGATATTATACATGAATATATTTAATTATTTACAAAGAATTGACCGATGCATGAATATAATCAATGAAACATATATGAATTCATTTATTTTTAATACATATGTACGAATTTAATGAATCAAAAAAATTTAATGAATTTAAAAGTCTCTCTTTTATTAATTTATCGATATATTAATATCTTTTTAAATTAATAAAATTTCATGGTCCCAAGATTATTAATTTATAGAGGTTTTACTATATATATATATATTCTCGATCGAGAAAAATGTAAACAAAAATGTTGGAACTCGTAATGTAAATTGATTGACCAAAGGAATAAATTAAAAGATAATTTTAGATGGACAAAAAAACAGAATGCACATGAAGAAAGACTTATTGAATCTACAAAGGTGAAAATGCCAATGTGAACGGACACATGCAAGAAAACAATAGAACATGCTTACTACATTTTTAAACACTATGTCCCATCAATGCTTATTTTTCCTTTTTTAGATTCTCCTGCAAATGCTTATGCCTTAACGTGGCACTAATATATTCGTTGATCTTCTCCATCGATGCATGTATGACAAATCATATGTGCTGCTAAAATATACTCGAATCATTAATTGATAAAAGAGATCGATGAAAATATGTATTGATTTGTTATAGGATATTATTTGATTTATTTTTTTAATTCATATTTATTTTTAGGTATTTTTTTATTTGTTTCTTTTATTTATGTTTATATTTAGATAGTAATATATTCTTATTAGTATGATTTTTTAGATTCAGTTTTAGTATTATAAATAGACGTTCTTGTTATTGTATCAGGGAGTTTAATTGGTTAATGAAAAGTGAGAGTTTTATCTCAACACTTTTTACAGTATTTTTTTGTAAATCAACGTATTTGTGCTATTTTTTGGTGTATTCTTTTGAGGCATCATCCTTACTGATTAGGTATTTTTTCAAAAATAAATAAATAATAATCAAATTACATGTAAATTATATGTATGATGATATGAAGTGCCAGACTTGACAAAATATTAGGTTTTGCCAAACTTATATACTATGATTATCACAATTATGGTACTATTTCTTGTCCAATCAAATCATATGTTAACACACGGGTAAAGTATGTTGGGCTATATTCTTCCTTCAATTTTCGAAAATAAAGTAATAAGTTAGAATTTTCTTTTGAAATAACATCGCAAAATTTCCGATAAAATGTATTTACAGTATGAAAATTAATATTATAACATTCATTTAATAATATCATTATACTTATAAATTAATATTATAAATATAAAATATTAATATTACCAACAAGTGAATATAATAATATTAATTTAATATTGTAAACAAGTTTCTCACTAGACTCATTCAAATAACATTTATGTGTAAATTAATAGCAAGAACATTTAGTAACTCCTTACCATGGATGAAAATATACACCGATACATCGACATTTCCACCGATATATCGACATTTTCACCGATATATCGACATTTTCACCGATACATCGACATTTTCACTAATATATCCGTAAATTTAAGCTACTAATATTTTTACCGACACCGATATTTTCTTCCTTAGTCCTTACTAGCCAAGAAAAATGTTTATTTTTAGCCTCTTTTTATAAGTTAGGTATTTTATACATAAATGATCCTTCCACATATTGGGCCACCTTGTTGGACTATATATGAGTATATTCCACTTTTGGGCCTTAACATAGTATATATGTGGACATATCCATATAATAGCCGCATTAATTTGCTGAATTAGAAAAACGTCTTTCCTTCCTAATATTTTATATTTTTATTGTATACATAAGCGTAACTTCTAACCACTAACAATTAACATCGTTGCAGGGATGGCGGATGGTAAGTGGGAAGGTGACTGGAGCACATACACTCCGGCGTCATGGGTTCGATTCCGTGTGGTGACAATTCTTTCTTTGAAATATTGCACGTTGTACTATTACTATATTTATTGACTTTTTTTTCTTCAAATTGACACGAGATCCGTGTACTACATTTATCTATAAAGTTATATTTTAATACTTTCTAGATTGAATATTTTTAAATACTACTATTGAATATATTACTAAACGAGATATTTATATATACATATAAATGCTAAATAATAGTATTATCTTATAAGTTAAATAATAGTAAATTTTGAATATAATAATATATAAAGGTAAAAGAGTAATAATGTTCAGACAAAAAGTAATATTATTGACTCAAAACTATTAATAAATGACAAGAAACTGTTCATGTGAATGCTGATAGAGAGTTAAAAACTCAATAGATATAAAGAGTTTGATAATCCAGATATATGCATTATATTCCTTCTGTTTTGTAATAAATTTTAATTTATTTTTTCTTTTTGGTTCGTCACATTGTAAATTCCATATCTATTTTTAGCAAACATTTCATAAATTTAATTTCTACCTTTATTTATATTCTTTGTCACTTAATTATCAATATTTTTGTCTTAATGTCTTGTTTTAACTTTCTCTAACAATTATATCACTTCAGATTCACTTGTATTACAACTATTATTTTATCACTTATTTTAATCTTCGTATTAAAAACAATAAGAAATTTAGGGTCGTTTGCTTCACGAGACGGGGTTGATTAGATGAGATAGATTAAATTGGATTGTACTATTATGATTGATATATTTGGAATAAATATATGTTTGGATTGTAAGATTGTTCTTTTTTATTTTGTAATGATAAAGATAATTTTGCATTTGAATTGAAGGATTAGGTGGAATTGATAGTAAATGATATTAATGTCTTCAACAATTAATAGAAAATATGAGGATAATATAGTAATTTTCGAAATTGGGACAAGGTAATCCAAACTCCTAGCCGGATTAGTTTGTCCTAAAAAGATGGGATTAAACTACTTTTGGTCTCGGACTCAATTTTAATCTTGGGTCGAGTCCTCCAAGCAAACACAATATTACTTAGGATTAAACAATCAATCAAGGTTAGTTGGGATGAATACATTAATTCTAAGTAATTAAGTGTTTGGTTCAAGAGATGACCCATGACTAAAACCGAGCCGGGTTAGAATCTCCACCTTATCACCTACATAGTTGGATTTTTCCATCCAATATGTGGGTGAGATATAATTATCCTAACTACAAAATTTCAAAATTACCCTTCAATTTTAACTTAGAAAGACATTTTTGTGGACATATTTGATTATTAACGAGTTTTCCTATATATCCTACAATCCAAATATAAATAATCAATTATCATGAAAAATGTAATCAAACAATCAAAACATATATTTTTTTCAAACAAAATAATCTAAACATTACAATCCTATTAAATCCTATCACAACAAACGACCCCTTATAGTGGGATGAAGAGAGTATTAAATTACTCAAATGCATCTAGTTCAACCAGAATTTTAAGACATAACACTATCATGAGGAATTACTCAATAATTATTATCGAAATAATAGCTAATTGCTAAGAATTAAATAATATATATCAATAAAGAATAAGATATCAATAAAGAATACAGCCTTTTTGTACCTCCCATCTCATTCAATCTTTTAGCATTATTCACCTACCAAAATAAAAAAATGAATAAACATTTTTAAAACAATCAGTCTGGTTTTGATCACTCAATAATTAAAAGAGAGTGTTTTTTTAAAATAAACATTAGGTAAACCCCATATAAATAAAGATTTCATTATTCTTACTTTGGATGTCATTGTGAGATTAATGAACCTTGAGAGTAGATTATGATCACTAAACCTATTAAAATTAGCTATCATGATCAACTTTAAACAAACAATAAAAGTTATCATTAAAATAAACTTAGTATCCTATCCTATATATAGAAATAAAATAAAATAAAATATAACAATTAATTAGGCAACGAAATAAAATAAGGCGGCGCAATTTTTAGTTATAATTTTATTTGCGGGTTTTCATTTTTGTTGTAATTTTGTATAAATAGTTTATCGCAATTTTGGTACCGTCAATTTGATCGTATTCGAATAATATTTATGAAGCACCACCAATGACAATATTTTTGTAATGTTTTTTTAAATTTAATTTTTAAAAAAGTACGAAAAAACTTTTAAAATTATTACCTTGTCTCATACTCTAATTGTTGAAACTTTTGACACGTTAATATATGGCGAGCCAAACAATTAATTGATGGGCAAAAGTTTTTTTTTTTTTAATTTTTTTATTTTGATATGATGGTCTTTTCACTTTCAGGATATTCTATCTTTTAAAATTAAATTTCGTCCTATTAACTATCAAAATTCAGCATTTTAGTTTTTGGACCGGTTAAAGACGATTTTTAATTGACGTGATAATTTTTTCAAATATTATTTATAATTTTAAATGATCATTCTATTAATTTTCAAATCACGATAAAAAACTGGAAAATTTAGAGGGTGCTTGATAAAATTTATAAAAACAAAAATAGTATAAGAATGAAGAGACTATGTCATACATCTTATATATGTGAGATACGAAGATTCTTGGTTTTTTTTTTTAAATGATAGATTAATTTTAAATACATATTATGACTTTAATTTTTATTATTTACTTTTAAAAGACAAATATTTGTGTGCACACTAAAAATAGTGTGCACAATGTTTTATCTGTCAAATCCAATATGACCCGCCCTAATTCAATATGACCGTCACATATCATAAAAAAAACTAATACTACACTCAGAAACTAAACTAATATTATATAATACCTAAAATAATACTATATTGTAACTAAACTAATATTATATAATACCTAAAATAATACTACTGTTGTAACCAAACTATTACTATATGATACCTAAAATAATACTACACTCGTAACCAAACTAATACTATATAGTAAAAACTTTGTGCACACAATTTTTATTGTGCACAACATGCACACAAATACTACTCCCTTTAGAAACCTTCCAACCAAACATCCTGTAAATTTTGAAATTTAATCGGACAAAATTCAATATGAAAAATAAAATTTCAAGAAAGCGAGGGGCTTAGCGTCTTACGCAGGGTTCTCACTTTAGTGGAAGACTGAGTTCAATTAATGTTAACCACTAACAACTACTGACATTTACAGATAAAAAATAAAAAATTCACGAAAGAAAAATTGAAAAATTCCTCAATTAATTGAATAAAGTTAGAAGACTTGTCCATTGACCAAAAGAGAAGATCCAGCTGCAGTTTCCTCCTATGTGTAACCACATCCAAGCTTTGAATATTTTACTTCATTTTTCCAAGACTAAAACATCGCCAGAAAATGCGTACACATATGCCATTCGGAGCCCACCATTTTCTTGCGATCCTTCCTCCTTCCAGCGCCCTATCAAAACCCCCTTTTGATTCTTCTTTGGCATTATCACAATTATCTTCAATATATACATTCAATAGTGATGTATGTATGTAAGTACAGCCGCCTTTATTCAGGTTTGATCATTTGACTTCAATAAATGCCTGACTTGTGTTTTCTTGATGAGGGTTGCTCTTTATTCTTGGGATTGAAACTGGGATATGGATAGATATGGAAGTGCTTGTCTTCAAGTAGATGTTTCTTGACCTGGGCCCCAATTATATTAGCATTTGTTAGAAAATTTGATGGGATATTGATAAATTGAATTTGGAGGTTTGATTGAATTTATTTATGTTTTATTTCAAGGGCCTCTGCTGTGATTTGGCCTTGTTTGTGGGGTTTTAATTTTAATTTTGATGGTGTTGAGTTTTAGAAATACTAGGTGGGAGTTTTGAGTTTAGAGAGTATTAAAATTCATTTCGAATTGCAATGGTATATCTGCTTGGATTTTGATGCCTTTTCGAGTTTTGGGTGTTTTTGATGAACTTCACACTGAAAGAAGGAAGTTATTGTTGCCAGTCTTAAATTGTTAGGTTCTCTTTTATGCATTAGAAAGTTTTGATGTGATGACTTGAGGCTTTAATTTATTGGTTTCTGAAGATTCTTGATGTTGGTTTATCAGGTATATTTTGGAGATTGCTCTTGATTGATCAAAGAAATTTGTAAACCTTTTATGGAGATTCAATTATAAGCATAGTAAGTGAATTCATGCTACATGGAGATTCATCATTGAGGAAATTCTTCTGCTGCACTTCGTTGAGAATGGGGCTAGTTCGGTTCATTCTATGCGTAATCATAGTGTCTGCTTCTGGATTGTTGAAGCATGGAAATGCTTGTGGAAAATACCATATCAGCAATTCAAACGATCCTAGTCATGAATCGTTTTATATTGATGGGAAATTGGTGGATAGATATTACTTTTGCAAGGCTTTGCAAGACTATCATGAGAAACGATGCTTTGATACATATAATGTTAGAAATCAGTACTGCCCGTCATTAGGTATCATCAAGCTACAAATTTATAGTTATTTGATAAAAATATCTTATACTGATATATAATTTATTCCCGTATCTTGCAGAGAAGTTGTCTTTGCTTGCAGGAAGAAAATCCCTGAAGACTGTGGTTAGAGAAGGAAACAACGGGAGTGATAATGATGGAAAATCTCTGGATGAAAAGGGTAAAAATGGAAAGGTGATATTAAAGCCCAAAACGCTAGCCATAGCAGTACCGGGTTTCTTCTTATTATGTTGCATGTTAATCTGCCCGTGCTTCCAAGCAAGGAAAAAGGATACTGGTCATACTGTTCTCTCCAAAGAACCACCTTCGGGTGAGTACTATTTAGATGCTTACAATTGCTCTTTTCAGTTATGACGTCTCCTATGTTCTAATGGAATACATAAGGTGTTTCATTATAGAGAAAATTGAATAAGATAAAAATAATTTGTTCTTTCATTGATGATAATATTTTCTCGTACTTATCTGGCTAGGTGAAGCAGATAGTGTGTTAGAGTTCCCAAATTTGGATAAACTTCGACAATTCTTTTAAGTTGTGTTGGATAAACTGTAAACTTTTCCGTTTAAATTAAGCCTTGTGAGATGCATTGACGTTATATTCTTCCAAGTTTTGGGACTTGAACAATATTCTTGAAATTGCTATTTTTCATTACTTATCAACTTATATCCATGAAATATCAGCTAACTTGCTGCTTTCATATTTGAATTCTCATGCCTTTTTGGCTTATGTAAATTTTTTTATGGATATCATTCAAGAAGGTTTTTCTTTTTATCTTTTTTTACTTCATGGTGCTGCTACCTACTTTCAGCATTTAATGTGAACTATTGAAAGCTTTTCCAGCAGTGCTATAATTTTATACGTGTGCAGCTACTTGGATTACTAGTTCTCTATTTTAGAGCTTTCTTCGGGTATTTTTTCTTATTTAAACGTGTGTATATTTATCCGAGTATCTGTGTGCATGCTACTTTAAAATCTATGCTGTTGGATGGTCCGGCTTTGTTGAAATATTAGTTACATACTATCAGGAGTAATTTCCGACAAGCACTTAAGACCATCTTTTAATGTGATTAATATGAACTTGTACTTTTCATGAATAATTATCCCAACTTAGTTCATATTATCAAAATCTTTGTTTTGATATTGTACTTTTATTGCTTTCACACTTGTTAGCGTGCATTTAGATACTTGACATAATTCATTACTTGTTAAATTCTATAATTGATCAATTCAATCACTGACACCTTCATCTTAACTTAACCTTTCATAAATGTTCATTTGCATCCTTACTTGGAATTCAATTTAATTGAGTCTTTGACATGTTTTTATGTGAATGGAACTTTCTGGTCTTTCCCTAACTGAAACCGTTATGAGATCTTAGTTTACATATAAATGTAAGTTACTGCTGAAACTACTCAATTCTGTATTATTTTTTACTAATATTGCACTATCCTTGCAGTCGATTCGGTCTCATCTTTAGAAATGAATCCTCCATTCGATAAGTTTGTGGGTAGTCCACAGAGAGTGCCGCCCAGTCCACTGAGAGTGCCCCTAGTCCTTCAAGATTTTCCATGTCACCGAAACTTAACAGGCTTGGATCCGTTCATCTAAATATAAATCAAGTTTTGAGGGCTACACAAAATTTTTCTTCTTCATTACTGATGGGTGAAGGAGGGTTCGGAAGTGTCTACAAGGCTGAGCTATCAGATGGCCAGGTTGTTGCTATCAAACGAGCGAGGAAGGTAACTCGACAATTTTCCTGTCTAGTAAATTTATTGTTATGTCATCTGCAAATGTAGTGATGTTATTGGTATATAATTTGAAATATAGGAAAATAGTTTGGGTATATTGAAAAAATGCGCCGTAACTTTTGAATTATACGAAAATGTCTTGTAACCTTTAAAAGTTGGTAAAAGTGCCCCACGACCGGTTGTATCAAGTTATTGAGCATTTTTATCAAGTTTTTGTTTGACGTGGTTTATCTTAAATTGTCACGTTAGCTTCTCCCGGTTGAGAAACTGGAATAGCCAGTTGCGGGGCAGTTCTATTAAGAAATTTATAATTACAAGATATTTTCGTATAGTTCAAAAGTTACAGGGCATTTTCATAATATCATCAAAGCTGCATGGCATTTTCCTCAATTTTACCAAATTGTTTTTATAATAATTATGTAATAATTACTATATATATATATATATATATATATATATATATATATAAAACGTATAATTGATAAATGTTTTGAGCAACTTCTACTCCTATAAGAAATATATATATCTTTTTCCCATCATGATCTGCTTTTATACATGCTTTGTGAATGTATCTTTTTGGTTGCACAAATGCAGGAACATTTCGATGCCCTGCGGACTGAGTTCAGAAGCGAAGTTGAACTTCTAGCTAAAATTGATCATCGGAACCTAGTCAAGCTTCTAGGTTACGTTGAAAAAGGAAACGAACGTCTTATTATCACAGAGTATGTGCCCAATGGTACCCTTAGAGAGCATCTAGACGGTAAATCTTTTAACTTGAAAGTCACCAATTGTCTTCTCTTATCTAGAGAGTTATAACTTATAACACGACATTTGGCTTATGTTTCCGATAGGTCTTAAGGGAAGGATACTCGATTTCAATCAACGACTCGAGATTTCCATTGATGTCGCTCATGGACTAACATATCTCCATCTATATGCTGGTAATACAAACATTATCTGTTTCGGGATTAAATCCTATTCCGTCCCTTACCTTCTTACTTCATTGAAATGTTTCCACGTATTATTTTCAATTGAGTCCCATACATTTTCAAATTGTACAATTTAGGTCCTAAAATTGCCGGAAAACCACTAAATGGTGTTGTTTTACCACGGGTCGGTCACATGACTGAACAAATTGGGAATTTCCGGCGAAGTGGGATCAATTCGTAAAATTGTGGGACTAAATTGAAAAAATAATAATTATGGAACCCTTTCGGAAAAGGTGAAAAGCTGTGGGACAAAAATAACTTCAATCCCCTCTGTTTCTCTTAATCCGCAAAAACTATGTTGTTCGATTTATGCATAATTGTGTCGATCGTCTTGCAGAGAAGCAAATTATCCACAGAGATGTTAAGTCCTCAAATATTCTCTTGACGGAAAGCTTGAGAGCCAAAGTTGCTGACTTTGGATTTGCAAGGCTCGGGGGCGACTCTGATAAAACTCATGTATCGACCAAAGTAAAGGGGACGGTAGGTTACCTTGACCCCGAGTATATGAGGACATATCAACTGACAAGTAAAAGCGATGTTTACTCCTTCGGGATATTGCTACTTGAAATTTTAACGGGTCGTAGGCCCGTGGACCTAAAGAAACCACCTGATGAGAGGGTGACGGTGAAATGGGTAAGTTTCGTATTCGTAGGTTGCAATTTACATCTATCTTCGACCGGGTCTTGTAGATTTGCACAAATTCATGGTTTGACTAGTTGAATGTGTGCTTCTTTAGTCGGAGTAACACTCTTGTACACCAGTTATAGTCGTCTGACATGTATGGCACAATTATGCAGGCTTTTAGGAAATACAATGAAGGAAGATATATGGAGATGGTAGACCCTTTGCTAAATGAAAGAATTAATAAAGAAATCTTGGTGAAAATGTTCGGTTTGGCGATCCAATGCGCAGCGCCTACGCGGGCGGATCGTCCCGATATGAAAGGTGTAGGAGAGCAGTTATGGGGGATTAGAATGGACTACTTGAAAGCTGAAAGATAGATGATGTAACTAACTTTCTTCATCATTCTTATACATGTAATTTGGAAGTTGATGTCTATTGCATTGCATTGCATTGCTTTGCTCTTCTGCACAAAATCTTTAGTAGTCTTGACCATGTTTTTGTTTCAATTATAAATTTGTGTGTTGATGGAGATGAATCTAAATTAAATAGAGTTTTATCCATTTTTCATCTGTCCGTATGTGTTTTTTTACTAATTTATGAATTTTGACAGTCTTAGATGGTGCCTCATATTTATCAATATTTTTTTCCATATGTTAAATTGTTTAGTTTAGGATTTTATGTATCTGGGTCTGGACAGGTACTGTAATGAGGTTAGGATTTTCACGTTTTGACTTTTCATATTATTTGCAATTTAAATGTCGTTTTACATTTTTCAATGTGAATTAATTATAATTTTTCAATTTATCCTTAGTTTTTAAAAAAATTACATTGATAATAATAATTTTTAAAGTCATGTGAAAAATTTCAAAGCTATTAATTAAGGGTATGGAAGGAAGCAATAATTTTCTTAAAATGTGTGCATGAGTTTATGATGATATCTATTTTGAATAGGAGGGAGTACTAGTAATATTTATAGTATAAATCCTCTAAAAAAATAAGTTTTACATAAGGTTTCTTAAATAAATCACTTGTAAATGTACCCAAAAAATAGTAGTAAAAATTAATTTCACTTCCTTCACGCGTGTAATCCACATGAAATTTAACGTTTTCAACTTTAATTTAACAGTCAAAACTAAAACATAATAGTACTGATGGGAGTTGAAAATGTATTAGTTTGTAGTAGTTGCATAATTGGGTTGACAAATTAAATATTATATTTGTACACACTACTTTATTATTATAGTACTCAAACGGAGATCATGTGAATATCTCATCAACCTTTATAAAACAAACCATGTGACTACATAAACATCACTCTTACCTCAAAATATATTTATTTATTTCATAATAATACCGAACAAAATTAAATTTAAATAACTTTTTTAGAAGTGACCGCCACGTGTCCCCTAAATCCATACAGTTGGCTAGCTTCATTGCCTAACTTCTCAAAAATTTATATATATGGGCTATGATCCTGCCTTGTATAAGAGGGTCGTGTAGAGAGCGATTCTCATTGTCTAGAGTACTATAGTAATTAGTTACTATGTACTCTGGTAATACAATGGGTTTCGCCAAGATCAAAAATACGCTTATATTTTGGCGAAACGATGAAAAACGAGTGAGTGTTTTTGTTGAGACAACGAAAACATGGACAACATCGTGTTGGAGAACAATGTGTCGGGTGGGAAGAGAAGACCGTCGTAGGATTTATCACTCGTTGAAAGTAGGGTTTTCGTTGACACTTGTTTCTTTGTTGTATTTGATGGAACCATCCTTCAAAGGTATTGGTCAGAATGCCATGTGGGCTGTCATGACTGTTGTTGTCGTGCTTGGAGTTCACTGCTGGTGAGTTTCGTCTTCTACCTTGCAATTATTTTCATTTTGATCACTAATTATATAGTTGTTCAAAATCAAGATTTGTTTAATACGATCATTTCGGATATTATCTTGTATATTAGTACTAGGGTAATATATAACTAACTTGTTATTTAATTTGAATTTTATGTTACTGTATTTATAGTTGTGGAAAATCAAGAATAATTATTAATTTATGTGATTTATATAGGGGCAGGTAACTTATTATTTGTAGAAAATTAATCATGATGTAATACTGTTTAGTATAAGAAGTGATCATATAGCATGCAAAGTATTACATTTGAAAAATGTTGATTTTATGTGTTATTCTTCTCAAAATCATTAAATTTTGATATTTCATATGCTAAACAATATTATTTCATACACTAAATTGTATTACAAATTCACAAGGGCACAAGTTTCTGATTTATATATAACATCGGTAGTAATTGGGATTTATTTATCTAATTTCGGTCATTTATAAGGATGCAACCAGCTTATTTATATAATTGTAGAAAATCAAGAATTATTTGATATAGACTATTTATAGCTTTTGCATAATATGAAAAATTATATATTTATCTGATTACCGTACCATGAAGAAATTCTTTATCTTATTTAAAAGGAACATTTACATATAGGTTCAAAAATATATGCTAATTACAAATATGTTAAAAATTTTTGAGCGAAGACAAAAAATATTTGAATACGAACCTATTTGTAATTTTGAATTTTTTTGAACCTATTTATAATTTTTCCTATTTAAAAATTCGAACTCGTAAAAACTTGTGTTATATTAATTCTGATTCAATAATTTATAGGGGCAACTTTATGCAAGGGCTTAAATAGAGGGGTGGGCACATTGGTAGCTGGATCATTGGCCTTTCTAATGGAGTATATTGCTCAAAAATCTGGTCATGTTTTCCACGCCATATTCATAGGCCTCGCAGTTTTTGCTGTCGGTAAATGATACTCCGTCAGTCATTTTTTAAATTTAATATTTTATCATTTTGGGCAATCTTTTTAAAATTTGATATTTGTTTTTTTGAAAAATTACGACTCACATTTATAATAAAATATTATATCCATTTGTTTAATTGGTGATTTGATGATTCGCATTATATTTTTGAATTTTGTATTAATTTTAAAACAAAAATAATGCTTGTCATTTATTTTGTTGAAAAGAAATTCAAAATAAAAAAATTACTTACTCAAATGTCACGTCAAATTCCCAATCAAAATCTCCAAATTTTGTCGGCATGCGTGTCTCGCGTGACACAAAGCGATGTCGTATTCGATTTTCGGTGAAATTAGGACCAAAATTGGACAAATTAAAAAAGAATTTTTATCGACACAAGTCCCGAAAGATATGTTAATTATCAATCCGGGGCTGAAAGAGAAAATTTACGATCCGGGACACGAAAGATGTTTATATTAAAACATTTTATCAATTCGGGACTGAAAGATAGGACAATTATCATTTTCGGGGCCTTAATTTCGTCTTGAATTGATAAAATCTCTTAATATAAACATCTTTCGGACCAATTGATAAGTTTTATCTTTCGTGCCCTAATTGATAATTAATATATCTTTAGACTTGGACCGATAAAAACGCATTAAAAATTATGGGATCAAAATTGAAGAGTCAACAAGTTATGAGACCAAATTTTTTTCTCCTTTTATCAGCAATTTTATAACAAAATACTATACTCATTAAAATCCGTGAGGGATGGAGGGAGTAATATATATATATATACTTATAATTTTTGTAATGATTTTGTATTGTTTTTTATAACAATGAGTGCAGGAACGGCAGCCACATACATTAGATTCATTCCTTACATAAAGAAAAACTACGATTATGGAGTGGTGATATTTCTATTGACCTTCAATTTGATCACGGTGTCTAGTTTTCGAGTACGAAGTGTAATAAATATAGCACACGATCGGCTTTACATGATTGGCCTAGGATGTGCCATTTGTCTCCTCATGACCCTCTTCATTTTCCCTAACTGGTCTGGACAAGACATCCATAATTCTACCGTCTCTAAGCTTGAGGGTTTAGCATACTCTATACAAGGTATCACTACCCTTAAAATTTTTATCGGACAAATTTCGAAAGATATGTTAATTATAAATTCTAGGCACGAAAGATAAAATTTATCAATCAGGGACTGAAAGATGTTTATATTAAGGAATTTTATCAATTTCAGTCTTGGATTGATAAAATCTCATTAATATAAACATCTTTCAAATTCCTGGATTGATAAAATTTATCTTTTAGGCGATTGATAATTAATATATTTTTCAAGACTTGGACACATTTTAATACACATTCAAATGCATGTGAAATTTAATTTCTATATTAATTGCAGCTTGCGTTGATGAATACTTCGACCCAAATCCAGCCAAAGATAAATCACCAGAAGATCCCATCTACAAGGGCTATAAGGCTGTTCTTGATTCTAAATCATCTGATGAGAAATTGGTATGTATATATATAATCTTCTCTCTCATCAAATCTCTCTCTCTAGATCTGATTTACTTTGTATTAAATTGAGCAGGCATTGCATGCTAGTTGGGAGCCATGCCATTCAAAGCAATGTTACAGGGTCCCATGGCAGCAGTATGTCAAGCTGGGAGACATTCTTCGCCATTTTGGTTATACACTTGTCGCCCTACATGGTTGCCTTCAAACTGAAATTCAGGTCTATTATTTATTTACATTTCCTCACTATATATACATATATACTCCCTCCGTCCCGCCCAACGTGTCCCATTTTACCATTTCGTCCGTCCCACCAAAGTGTCTCATTTATTTTTTTATCTATATCCTACTTTTATAATTATCCTATACTATTTATATATTTACACAATACGCCACTCATTTAATATATTTAAATACATTTTTCATCTCTCTCTCTTTATCACATCACTTATACTATATTATTATTATTATTATATTATCTTTCATCTCTCTCTATCTATCACATCACTTGTACAATATTATTATTATACAACATTTCTTAAAATCTATACCCAAAAGTGTTGGGACACTTTGGGGGACGGAGGGAGTATATTAATGATATTGAACTTGAGTTTTTATGAAGCTCAACATCAGCATAAACTACTTGTTGCATGTACAATATAAGTACAAATAATTTATGTTGATTTAGCTCAAGATTGTGGTGGTTCATTGTATAATTTTTACATATCACGTGTCATCCATCCACGTTACGATACGAGTGGTGCAATATCAGATGTGACGGATAATTTCAGAAACCTAATGTCAGACTCGATATAAAAAATTATATATATATATATTCGTACTTTTATCATGTTACGTACTAATTAATCGAAATGACGAATGTTTGGTGATTTAGACACCAAGATCAGTACGAGCCCTTTTCCGAGACCCATGCATCCGAGTCGCCGGAGAAGTACACAAAGCACTGTTGGAACTGGCCCACAGCATCAGAAACCGCCGCCAGTGTTCGCCGATGATTCTCTCCGACCACCTGCACGAAGCCCTGCAAGACCTCGACACCGCCCTTAAGTCGCAGCCTCGCCTCTTCCTCGGCCCCAACACCACCGCCACCACCAACATACTAGCCATGGCGGCAGCCGCCGCCACCACCAGACAGAAGCCCACAAGGGACTTCGGAGTCTCTCTATCAAGTGTTAAAACCGACTCATCGGCCTTGATGGAATGGAGGTCTAAAGGGCCGCCGGTGGTGGTGGTAGTGCTGAACAGGCTAGAGAGGCGGAGAGAAAGTCGTTGAGGCCAACGTTAAGCAAGATTGCCATAACGAGCTTGGAGTTTGCGGAGGCGCTGCCGTTTGCCGCCTTCGCCTCGCTGCTGGTGGAGGCGGTGGCGCGGCTTGATCTGGTGATTGAGGAAGTGGAAGAGCTAGGGACGGTGGCTAACTTTAGGGAGTATAGTGAAGGAGATGATTATGAGAATGTTAGTGGTAAAAAGGAAATGGGAGCTGCTCCAATGGAGAATCATATGCCTACTATTGTAGTAGATTTTTGATCACGGTGGTACCAGGATGCCAAATATTATATAGATTAACTACAAAACTGATACAAGGGTTTGATTATTATTATTATTATTATTATTATTACATATATGAAATTACTGGTAAGAGCTGGGAAAAATTAATTGCAAATAAAATTCACAACTTACTGCTGACGTGGATTATCTCAAACAAGAGAATTGGAACCTCAATCTCTTCCATTTCTTTTGCAAGAGGGTGGGATGCAAGTTCAAGATGTGTTGGGCCATGAAATCATGCCTCGTTAATATACCCACCACTGGAATCCTCTGCAACAAACAAAAATATGTACCATTGTAAGAGGAAATACAATAGATTAATAGCGAATATCCTTGACAAAAAAAGAGCAGTTGATCCACAACTAAAATCAACTAAACTTTTTTAACGTATGTTAAGGTAATTGATCACAAGATGAAACACCAAATTGGAGCACGGATCCTGAACGCTGATCAATGGGGCGGCTAATTAAGTTGATAGGAAGAAACTTCTTACCTTGGAAACATTGGGAATCACCAGCAGGTGCCTTAATCCGACTTCCTAAAAGTACCAGCGCTTTAGCTAATGTCGTTGTCTCTACCACAGAGTAGGGCGATGTGTTAGAGAAAGGATGCAAATTTACGAACATTCCCATCTCTTCCTCCGACAATTCTATATCTTCAATACAATCTTCCTTCTTCGCAAAGTCAGCAGACGAAAATTGAACGAGGGCATCTGGGCATTCTTGGGAGGGAACACTTAAGAAGGATTTCTTTTTTAACAACACAATGAGATGAGCACGAAGAATCAAACCGAATAGCACTGGAGACGAAGGGTGCGCAGGCTCGTTCACCACAGGGAACCCATTATGCCCTGTGGTTCTGAGAACATTCACAATATTACCAACCTTCTCAATCCCATGGAACACCTGAAGTTGGCCTATAATGACATCTCCAACTGTTAACTGACTCATATATGGCTCAGCACGAGATACCAAATAAGGAAGACCCTTCAAAGCCATTATGAGGTCATATATATTTTCATCAAATACATCGGCCACAGCCTTGGAAACGAGAGCAACAAGCATGATAAGTGGGAGCAGTATTACATCATCTGTCAGTTCAAGAATAATCACACACAAGGAAACAGTCATCCTCATAGACCCCCGAGAAGAGAGGCAGACCCAAGAACAGCAAATAAGCCAGGGTTTAGATTCAAGGTAGAGCCAACACACATCCCAACAAAACGTCCATAAGATGCACCGATCACAATAATTGGCACGAAGAGGCCAGCCGGAGCAACTATTCCGTAACTGAAAATACTGAGTAAAAAGCTGGTAGAAAAGAATATAAACACTGAAGAGTAATGAAACTCATACTCCGTGCCTTTGCTAAAAAGGTTTTTGATTGCATTGTCGTTTGTGTTAAAAAGAGGCTAGCAAGGTCGTTGTAGTGGCCGGGAGGACAGTGAAACTTCTTGTAATTCCCTGACCTACCAGAAGTTGGACAAGGCTCTGATGCATTCGCTGGACATGGATGACAAGACACAATCCAGGGTAGTCCGAACAAAAGACAAGAAGTGAAAACGGAAACCAAGCAAGCTAATATTATCTTATAGACAATTCCTTTCCTGGTGTAAAGAATAAAGAAGCACATGAAAATTCAATGTGTGCGAGTTTAATATAGTGAGTTAATATGTAAAATGAAAGGCTTACTTGTTAATTAATTTGTAAATTTGGAGGGTCTTGATAAGTAGAAGATTGTAGAGGCATCCTAATATGCCTCCTATAACTGCAAGAAGAAGAACAGGTAGCACATCCTTGAGTTGGTAGGATGTTTTCACAGAGGACAGGTTATACACTATAAGACCCCCTTTGCCGAATAGTCCACATTCACCTCTCAAACAGAAACCAGTCAGTGCTCGAAGGACTATAGCAACAATAGTAGTTGTGAAGAAAGCTCGCCACAGTAGATCACTTCTCCACCTGCAGGAGAAAGTCGAACTAACTACTTCAGAATTAGAATATATATATATATATGTGTGTGTGTGTGTGTGTGTGTGCATGTAGGTATATGGATGTATATAAAGAAAAAGCATAATAACAACATTACGACGATCTGAATATCAGCACATTCCCAGTAATTACACAAATTAGATTCCCATTGCATGTATAATGACATAAAAAACATGGACTTGTATTGTTTGTGGGACCAATGAGATAGAACACAGCTTGACATAGTTAAACTAGAGTCTATCAAAGTTAAATATCACGGGTTATCACCTAAAAATAATAAAATATAAAATCATGGGTTAGGTAATACCAAGATACCATTTCTTGAAGAGTAAACAACACCCCACCAATTGGAGCACGAAAAGCAGCAGCTATCCCTGCAGCAGATCCGCATGTTACGAAATCTCGCCTGTCCAGATCATTTCTGAAAACCTGCAACCACTTCCAGTGCAACCTAAATGTCTTCGATCCACCCTCAGCCACTATTGCAGCTATACAAGCACCAGTATGGACCATTGGCCCTGCCTTTCCAATATTAAGAGATGATGAAACAGCAAATATGTTTCCAATTATCTGCATGTTATATTACCTTTATATAAATAAGTCTTTAACTATAAAAAGCTACAAATAAACAACAGTCAAACCATACAAAGTTATAAGTTTTTAATAAAATAATAAGAAGAGAAGATAATGGACTTGTTTTTATGGATTTATACTGAAGATTGATAAAAAGGATATGATGTGAAATAATGGAATTTTATATTCATGGTCTTCAATATCTGCTTGCCTCTGCTTTAGAGAGAAGATGCATTTTTGAATGAATATGGCTCAATAGTATGTTGTGTTTAAATTTTGCAGACATCCTGTGTTTTTGTAAATGAAGAGAGACCAGTTGTCTTGAGTTTAAATCAGTAAAATATATATGTGCTTCCTATCGGTGAAATAAATACACGACGGGAATGGACCAGAACAACCATTTCCAATATGCGTAAGGTTCAGTTATCCATTTATTTTTTCTGAAAGAAAGTCATAAATCAAGTAGATAGTGAAGCTTATGCAATAAGAGAAGTACTCTTCTTCCAGCCGTCTTCTTGTATTTATTCTATGATGAATTGAAATCTTTTCTCTCTTTACAGATAAATGGTTCTACAAAATGGGAATTTTCCTACCCATTTCCATAGAATTATATCCAATAGATTTTATTTTTTCCAAGGCCATGTATGTAAATAGAATCAGGCTAATTATCAAAGGCATGCAGATCCCAAGTACCTTGACAAGCAGAGTTCGGAATGAAAAAATCTCAGGTGCATCTACACCATTCAGGTAAGCCTTAACCTCAGGTATACCTGAACCAGCAGCCTCGGGCGCTATAAAAGCAGTCATCAAACTTGCAAACAATGTCAAGCCAAGATTTGAACAGACAAATACAATGAAAGCCACCGAAAACCTGTCAACACAAATCAAACCTAATAAATATGCAATAGTCCACACACCACACTAGAAAAGTGGTCAAGGCCAAGATAAGGTGAATAAAGAGGTTTATATAGCAATACCCAGATAGTGCAGGAAATCAGTTCATATCTCAGTGGAATCAAACAAAAATGAAACAGACCCTTTTCCTTTTAGTTAAATCAAAAAAAAAAAAAAATCTACAGACCTCTAAAGCAGGAAGTATTAGTAATTGAAATCAAAATGTGCATAAGGAAACGAATTATGAAGAGATCAATAACCAAAAAACATGAATTTTAAATAAAGCTCCGAAAATAGGAGGTCCTTACTTTCTAGCCAAAATCATATTGGATGTTATAACAAACTTAAATCCAGCTATATTCTCAACGGCAAAGTTGATGAAGAATCCGACGAGACTCACAATAAGTCCAATAAGAAAACAAAATGTCCATTTCATGAATATGTACTGAAATATCTCCATCATCCCCTTAGTCCTCCAATCTTGCTTGAACAAATCATTCTCAATAATCCTGCATATTAAAACTTCACTCCATTTAGAACCCCATCACCTTTCAGAGGCAGATATCAGAGTAAAAAGGGGTAAGATATCGTAGGTTCATGGTAAAATTGAACACATTAAGTGTCGATTGAAATATTATTAGCTCATGAGGTTTAAACTTTCTTTGGCATTACGCTAATGAGTTTTTAATCATAAAGTTAAGCGAATTTCAAATTTTAAAAGAAAAATTTGAAATTCGAGGGAATTGTATCAAGGAAACGTGACTTGCATTGCATCTATTCCCTGCATCTTAACGGCATCGATCAAAACCGTATAAACATTACCCAACATCAATTCTGCATTTCATATATAACTGAAATAAAAATTATCATGCATTTCACATATGTTTTCCCGCTAGATTCACTAACACCGAATTTCACCAATAGAATCATAACAATTCACTGATATAAGTATAGGAGGCATCACTGAACATTTAAAAATAAAGGAGAGTGTATATATACTCGTAATCAAGGCTCTGAATGGGGCAGAGATTGGAGCCAATAATGGCGAGTTGCGACAACGCATTGGACAGCGATCGCGACGGTTGATGGTGCGGCGCCGGAGACTCCTCATCCGCCGGCGCTTTGGCGAAGGCATTAGGAATCGACATTGAGGTGGTATGAGAGAAGAAAGTGTGTTCTTCGGAGGCATTGAAAGAGTATTAAGTAGCAGCAATCCATCGCTGAAGGACAAACACTTGATGAAGATGGCGGTAAATAAAACGAGAAGCTAATACTTAATTGTGGAAAAACTGTAGTTTTGATCCATCGAGACCAAAACTACAATTTTATATTATTCTCTCGAGATCAAAACTACAATTTATCATTTTTTTCCTTACAATTTCAAATTCTACCAGCCTCCTTATACCTCCCACACCAATTCGTTCCCAAAGGAATCAAACACAGTCTCCCACTTAAGTGAGGTGCCGGTGGCCAAGTGGGCTAAGCCCCTTGGTTATTTTGATTTGTAAATGTATAGTGTATTATCCTCAAATCCATTAATTTCAAATGACACCATGCAAATGGAACCTAATATTATGTGAGATCGTTTCACGAATCTCATTTTATGAGACGAATTCACTTTTTAATAAATTGTTATCACTTTATAATATATTATTTATCACTTATAATGTGAAGTGTATCACTTTTTATCACTTTTAAATACAATATTTTTTTGTTGTGTTCCCCGAATGCTTATCAACATCACACAACATTTTTCGTATGGAAATCTAATTACCATTTATTTAGGTAAAATTTTGTGTAAACAAATTTGATTGTGATACCAATTTGAAAAGTATTAATTTTTTTAATTAAAAGATATTAGTTTATACTATAAAATATTAATTTTAAGTATTACTTATTTTACTAAAAATATTAATTATTTTACTTTTACTTTAAAATATTAATGATAAATTAGTTTATGAGATTCATAGTTGCTTATAGCTTTTGTATCATCTCAAACCAACTTTTTTTATAAAGAGGAAATATTCGACACAAAACTCTCCCACTTGTACCTAAAGTTTCTTGATCAAATGGATTGTAAACCGAAGAATATGCACGCAGTCGGCTTCTGCAAGGAGACGGTACCGCAACATAATAGGTTTTAATCTCATTTTATTTCTAGTATTATGGATTAAAGAGAATATCTCTGTTGCCTTCCCATTAAGACCCACCCACCCACACACACTTGATTATATACCATACATTAAACAAATAAGTCAAATTCAGATTGATTACACAAAGTGCCTATCAACCTCATTCTTATTTGTCTCCCCATAGATTTGCCCGTTATGAGCTAATTGCACAAACGATACTGTAATTTTGACCAAAACTAGATTTGATTAATTATAGTTCTTTTGATATAAAAACATATTATTTTTATAGGATGGTAATTCAATGTGTAATTGAAACTTGAAATTGATTAAGGGTTTTGCTTCTTAAATAAGAAACGATTGAAATGAGAATAAACACAACCGCCGACGTGTTTAGAATGATAAATTCGGATGTCTGGTCAAAATTGTAAAATTTCGGTGAAAATGATCCATACGAACACCAAAAAAAAAAAAAAACTGATAAAATCAAATAAAATGACTAAAAACTGATGGTTTGTGCAATTATCTCGTAACACTTGTCTCTTTTTTCTTTTTCGCAAAATTGGGATCTTTCTCCTAATTGACCTTTAAGATGTATAATTCTTTGTGAGAGATATTTCACACTATCCCGTATCACCGAATATATTATCATATAAAAATATTAAATTTAATGTAGCATAAACAAAATACTATAAGTATAATGTGAAATTTTATGTGTTTCCATACATAAATAAAGAGAGTGTTACTATATTAATATAAATAAATTAATTCACTTATACACTCACTAATACATTACTTGTTCGATCTTCCATCTCTCGTCTTGTCTTGCTGCAGTTTGTTTGCTTTGGGTCATAGGTAATAGAACTCTAATCACTGATCTATACCACTTCATCACTCCATTATTGTAATTATATTTTCTTATATCATCATTCAATTATTTTTAATATATATGATATATATATATATATATATATATATATCTCGTAAGAATATTATTATTATAATGAATTAATTTTGCATATCTGTAAAGGCTGTGCTTGATTCTAAATCATCTGAGGAGGCATTGGTATACATGCATAATCTTCTATGTCACCAAAACTCTCTCTCTTGTTCTGATTTAAATTAAATTGAGCAGGCATTGTATATGTGGCCCCACGTGGTTGCCTTCAAACTGAAATTCAGGTCCATTAATTTAATTTAAAATATATATATATATATATATATATATATATATATATATATATATATATATTCAATTTTATAATGTGGCCAACTTTAGAAAGTCTAGTGAATGAGATGATTATGAAAATGCTGGAGGTAAATGGAAATGGGAGCGGCACCGATGGAGAATCATGTGCCTACAATTCCAGCATCGCTAACATTTGAATTTACCATAAAAATGATACGTGTTATAACTAGAAATGACCAATTTTTATAAATAAAAAGTGATAATTATAATAATAGAAAAATGATAGGTGTGAATTGTGTCAACAAAATTAACTGAAAAATAAAAAAATATGAGTGCATCTATACACTCACCTCACATACCAACTCTTCTAGCATACTTTTGATCATGGTAGTACCAGTATGCCAAATATAATATTAATACAGATTATTAATTATAAAACTGATACAAGTTTTATACTATTATTACATATAAGGATTAAATTACTAGTAAGAGGCAGGAAAAATGAATTGCAAATAAATTCACAACTTCACGATATTCTTGTAATTATCTTTCGATAACTTGCTGCTGATGTGGCATTCAAAACTGCTAACATGGACCCAAAACATCCGTCCGTATATCCATTTTGTGAGGAAATTTTACATGAGACTATCTCATACATGCGGAGTGATACTCCGGTATGTTTCCGTGATGCTTTTGAAAATTAAGTATCAAATATTCAAGTAAGAGTATCACGTTCCATAAATGAGGCACTGCCTCATACAAATTTTTACATCGCTTTGTTTCCTGCTCGTCTGTCTCGATCAACACCGAGTTGCTAGCTCAAACAAGATAATTGGAACCTCAACCTCTTCCATCTGTTTTGCATCAGGTTGGGATGTAACTTCAAGATGTGCTGGGGCATGAAATCATGCCTCGTTAATATGCCCACAACTGGAATCCTCTGCAACAAACAAATTAACATGTATAATATATATGTGCCATTGTAAAGAGGCTATACAATAGATTAATGGTTAATTGACAATATATATAGCTTGGAATATACGAAGTAATTGCTAAAAAAATGCATAAAAAATATTGAGTTGAATTAATACATCAAGCATGATTATGTTCTCCATGATGAACAGTCGCATAAGACCAACATTTGTACACTTAAAAACAGTTGATCCTTGTGTTTATTTTTATTAATACATGACATAACTAATTAAGGCAATAGGATGAAATTCTTACCTCGGTAACATTGGGAATCACCAGCAGGTGCCTTAATCCGACTTCCCTGAAAAGTACCAGTGCTTTAGCTAATGACATTGTCTCTACCACGGTGTAGGGCGATGTGTTAGTAAAAGGATGCAAATCTACGAACATTCCCATCTCTTCCTCGGAAAATTCTATATCTTCAATACGATCTTCCTTCTTTGCGAAATCAGCAGATGAAAATTGAATGAGGGCATCTGGGCATACCTGGGAGGGTGTTCTCAAGAAGGATTTATTTTTAACAACACAATGAGATGGGCTCGTAGAATCAAACCGAATAGCACAGAAGACGAAGAGAGTGCACGCTCATTCACCACAGGGAATCCGTTATGCCCTGTGGTTCTGAGAACATTCACAATATTACCAACATTCTCAATGCCATGGAACACCTGAAGTTGGCCTGTAATCACATCTTTAACTGTTAATTGTCTCATATATGGCTCAGCATGAGCTACTAAATAAGGAAGACCCTTCAAACTCATTATGAGGTCATATATATTATCATCAAATATATCAGCCACGGCCTTGGAAATGAGAGAAACAAGCATAAGAAGTGGCAGCAGTAATAGGTCATCTGTTAGCTCAAGAATAATCACACATAAGGAAACAGTCATCCTCATAGATCCCCCAGAAGAGAGGCAGACCCAAGAACAGCAAATAGTCCATGGTTTAGATAAGAGGTAGAACCAATACACATCCCGATTAATCGTCCATAAGATGCACCAATCACAATAATTGGAACAGAAGAGGCCAGCTGGAGCAACTATTCCAGAACTGAAAATACTGAGTAAAAAGCAGGCAGAAAAGAATATAAACACTGAAGAGTAATGAAACTCAGACTCTGTGCCTTTGCTAAAGAGGTTTCTGATTGCATCGTCGTTTGTGTTAAAAAAGAGGCTGGCAAGGTCGTTGTAGTGGCCGGGAGGACAGTGAAACTTCTTATAATTCCCTGACCTACCAGTTGATGGACAAGGCTCTGATGCATCCAATGGACATGGATGACAAGTCGCAGTCCAAGGAAGTCCGAATAGAATACAAGAAGTGAAAATGGAAACCAAACAAGCCAATATTATCTTATAGACAATTCCTTTCCTGGCATAAAGAATAAAGAAGCACATGAAATTCAGTGTGTGTATGAATGTGAGTTTGATATAGTGAGATAACATGTAAAATGAATGACTTACTTGTTAATTAATTTGTAAAATTGGAGAGTCTTATAAAGTAGAAGATTGTAGAGACTTCCTAATATGCCTCCTATAACTGCGAGAAGAAGAACAGGTAGCACATCCCTGAGTTGATAGGATATTTTTGCAGAGGACAGGTTATACACTATAAGACCCCCTTTGCCAAATAGTCCACATTCACCTCTCAAACAGAAACCAATCAGTGCTCGAAGGACTATAGCAACAATAGTAGTTGTGAAGAAAGCTCGCCACAGCAGAGCACTTCTCCATCTGCAGGAGAAAGTTGAAACTAACTATTTCAGAATTAGAATATATATATATGTGTGTGTGTGTGTGTGTGCGCGCATACATATATAGGTATATCAGCACATTCCCAGTAATCTTAAAAATTAGTAGATTGTTTATGGGACCAATGATAGAACACAGCTTGATATAGTTAAACTAGAGTCCGTCAAAGTTACATATCACGGGTTATTCCCTAAAAATAATAAAATATAAATTCATGGGTTAGGTAATACCGAGATGCCATTTCTTGAAGAGTAAACAACACCCCGCCAATTGGAGCACGAAAAGCAGCAGCTATCCCTGCAGCAGATCCGCATGTTACGAAATCTCGCCTGTCCAGATCATTTTTGAAAACCTGCAACCACTTCCAATGCAACCTAAACTTCTTTGATCCACCCTCACCCACTATTGCAGCTATACAAGCACCAGTATGGACCATTGGTCCTGCCTTTCCAATATTAAGAGATGATGACACAGCAAGTATGTTTCCAACAATCTGCATGTTATATTACCTTTTATACAAGTCTTTAATTCCAAAAAGCTACAAACGAACAGCAGTCAAACCAATGCAAAATGATAAGTTTTTAATAAACAAATATAAAAAGAAGAGAAGGGACTTGTTTAAGGATTTATACTGAAGATATGAATAGAAAAAAAAAAAAAAAGAAAAAGGAAAGATAGGATGTGGAATAATGGTATTTTATATTCACGGTCTTCAAGATCTGATTGCCTCTGCTTTAGACTTTTAGAGAGCAGATGCATTGTTGAATGAATATGGCTCAATAGTCCATTGTTAAAAAATCATTTATTTTCTCTATTTTCTGAAAGAAACTCATAAATAAAGTAAAAGAAGATTATGCAATAAGAGAAGTACTCTTATTCCGGCCGTAATCTTGTATTTATTCTATAATTAAATGATTTTTTTTTGTCTCTCTTTACAGACAAATGGTTCTACAAAAAGGGAATTTTCCTTTCCATTCCTGTAGAATTTATATCCAACAGATTTTATTTTCTTCAAGGCCATGTATGTATATAGAATCAAGCTATTTGACAAAGGCATGCAGATCCCAAGTACCTTGACAAGCAGAGTTCGAAATGAAAAGATCGCAGGCGCATCTACACCATTCAGGTAGGCCTTAACCTCTGGTATACCTGAACCAGCAGCCTCGGGCGCTATAAAAGCTGTAATCAAACTTGCAAACAATATCAAGCCAAGATCTGAACAGACAAACACAATGAAAGCCACCGAAAACCTGTCAAACATACCAAACCTAATTAATATGCAAGAGTTCACACACCACACTGGATAAGTGGTCAAGGCCGAGATAAGGAAACTAGGGAGGTATATATAGCAATTGCAGAAAATCAGTTAAAATCTTAGTTGAATCTAACAAAGATGAAATAGACCCTTTTCCTTTTAGTTGAATCTTCAGACCTCTAAAACAGGAAGTTTTAGTTATTGAAAGAAATATATAGATATGCACATCAGCATATGCATACAGAAACAAATTACGAAGGGATCAATAACCAACAAAAATGAATTTAAATAAAGCTCAGAAAAATAAACAAATTCAGAACCAAAAGTAGCAAATAAGTCCTTACTTTCTGGACAAAATCAAATTGGATGTTATAACAAACTTCAAGCCAGCTATATTCACAATGGCAAAGTTGCTGAAGAACCCAACGAGACTCACAATAAGTCCAATAAGAAAACAGAATGTCCATTTCATGAATATATACTGAAATATCTCCATCATCCCCCTAGTCCTCCAATCTTGCTTGAACACATCATTCTCAATAATCCTGCATATTAAAATTTTCACTTCATTTAGAACCTGATCAGTTGTCAGAGGAAAAAGGGGTAAGATATATCCATGGTCAAGAAGGATCTTAGGTTCATGGTAAAATTGAACACATTAAAAGAAAAGGTTGTAATTCGAGGGAATTGTATCAAGGAGAAGTAACATGCATCAATGCCCTGCAATTTAAAGTCATCGATCAAAACCGTATAAACATTACCCAACATCAATTCTGCATTTCATACAAAATTAAAATAAAAATTATCATGCATTTCACATATGTTTTCCCTCTAATTTCACCAATACAACCATAATTCACGAATACAAACGTAGGCGTCACTAAACAGTAACAAAGCGGAGTTCCGTAATTGGATTAAAAATAAAGGAGGGTGTATATACTCGTAGTCAAGGCTCTCAATGGGGCATAGATTAGAGCCAATAATGGCGACTTGCGACGACGTATTGGACTGCGACCGGTGTATACGCAGCGAGTGTTGATGGTGCGGCGCCGGAGACTCCTCATCCGCCGGCGCTTTGGCGAAGGCATTAGGAATCGACATTGAGGTGGTATGAGAGAAGAAAGTGTGTTCTTCGGAGGCATTGAAAGAGTATTAAGTAGCAGCAATCCATCGCTGAAGGACAAACACTTGATGAGCTCATCGACATGGCGGCAAATATAACGAGAAGCTAATATTTAAGAGTGAGATATTTTGTGTTTCGTATACACACAGTACCTAATATTTAATGGCAAAATTTTGTTTGAATCAAGTAACGATTAACTCTATTTTTAATATCTCATATGCGTATTTCTGTCACTATTATGTATCACATACACTATCGTTATCATATATTTACTTATAATAATGCATATGACAATGATAAATGATATGATAGTGATAGTGATAATAAAAATTGAGTTCATTGTATTCACTAATTCACACAAGCATTACTCATATTTAATTAAGAGTAGATTTCTTGTGGTACTATCATTTTTTTAAAAATCAAAGTATTCTTTTAAAAATATACTCCCTCCGTCCCACTTAAAGTGTCCCCATTTGACTTTTTGATCGATTTTGTGTGAGAATTATTTCATAGTAATATGTGTACAAAAGTTATTTTATATGAATGATATGATATGTGTACAAAAGTTATTTCATGGTACCATTCATATAAAATAACTTTGAATACATATTACTATGAAATAATTTTCACACAAAACCGTTGAAAAGTCAATCAGGTAAATTCTTTTGGGACGAGGGAGTATTTTATTTGGGACTTATTGTGTATTGCATATTTGTAATAGACTTATGATAGTTTATGAAATTCTACATCAAATTTATTTTTATTTGATTATAGTAAAGATTTATAGTATTGTGTAATTGTTATTAGACTTATTTGTATAGAGAAATATTATGTGATTACTATTTGGTAAATTTTTACATAAATATATTTTTTGTTAATTAAAAAAAAATGGGTTGGGTCGGGCCTATACATGGTTATACTAGGCTTCCATTTCGTAGGCCCGTTTAGTTCGTGGGCGGCCCGACCCATGAACTCTATCTCGGCTCGATGGGCCCGTCTCTGGTCCGTCCCGCACAATTTGTCAGCTCTAATTATAGTGGTGATTTAAATTTTTAAAGTTAATTTTTAAAATCTCAAACTAAAATCTGGTTTTTAAATGACGAAGTGGTATAACTCAAATGGTTGAAGTTCCATTATCTATGGCCTAAATCTCATGGATTCGGTATTACTTTTGTGTGGACTTGAAGGACGGGGAACAAAGTTGCATATAGGCTAGCTAATTTTGATTTCGCTTGCGAGACACTTTTTTCTCTTTTAATATTCCTGAATTTCTTGTTGACGTTGTTGATGCCGATCTGGTCAGACATTTTGGTTAATGTTTTTCTCTTAAATTTTTTTTTCTTTTTTACTTTTTGATTTTGATCTGGTAAGATTCTGCAAATTTTGATATTAGTCATTTTACAGGCAGCAGCAGATCAACCAGCGGATCATTGCCCATGTGATTTTTTTACTTTTTTATTATGCAGTTTTTTCTTTTCTTTTTCTATTTTCATTTAATAATTAAAACAAACATATGGTATTATGATTTGAAAGAAATTATACAGTCAAAAATACTACTTCTGTTGCCCCTCTTCAAACACGAGTTTTAATAAATATGATATTTTATTGTAAAGTTATTAATAAAAATTATAAAAAAAAAAGTAAAAATTAAAGTATTTTATATGAACCACAACTTCTAAAAAAAAAAAAGTTAAAATTTAAGAGGAACTTTCGGAATGACAAAATATTAAGTTAAAGAGTGATGGAGAGAGTATATAATTTTAGAATATTTTTTATTTTTGAATTTGATCATTTATATTTTTAACTAAATTGGTTATATTTATAAAAGAATATGTTTTTCAAAATAAAAAAATGTATATTTTATTTTTGTTTTCTCATATGTTTAATTTTTGTTTTCTCATGCCCAAATTGACAAAAATAATTTTATCCTCTCAAATCAAATTCTTACAAACACCTCTTATTTACACTCCATGTCACTCAATTACTCACTCTACCATTTCAAACTAAAGCAATCTCCTTCTAATAAAGTTGGAATTACTCATTTACCTTCAAGTTTACACTTCTAAATACTAATAAATAATTTTTTCATTAACACTCGTGTCATTTTGGCTTGAACAATAAAAATGAGACAGAAGAAGTATGAGCTAGATTTGATAAAAAGTAAAAAAAAATAGGGGTATAATTTGATTAAGAGAAAATATATGTGGTAAAATTGATAAAACATACTCCTTCCGTACCCGTATAAACTTCTCATTTTCCATTTTGGTTTGTCCCACTAGAAGTTACTCATTTTATTTTTGGTAACTATCCATTAAATTTATATCCCTACACTTTTCTATTATTTATACAAATGTCACTCATTTATCTTTATTTTTATCTAAATATTTTTTTCTTCTTTTTATCACATCATTTATACTATATTTATTTATCTTAATATTTGTGTCTAAATATTTAGACGGAGGAGTAATAACTATATAAACGTAATAAATGAAGAAAAGTATATGTTAAATTTAATTAAAGATGAAACGTATAGATTAAAATCATGATTTGACCTTACATTAAAATTAATTAAACAGAGAAGCCAAATTCAAATTGACTTCACAAACAAAAGGCCTATCAACTTCATTAGTTGTCTTGCATTAAAGTAGTTCTTACCAATACTAGGCTTATTGTCCTAATTTATTAAGATGTTGCATTTTTCACACTACCTTCTCACACAATAAATTATCATATAAAAAAATATTACTCCACTGTAAAATATTTACAAACGCTTATCAATTAATTTTTATTATATAACTTTTTATATCTAGTTGCCACGTCAGCAAATGACTATGGAAAATGTAAAGTAATTAAATAATAATCCATGTATTACTAATAGGGAGTTTGTTTTTGCTTATGTGTCATCATGAGGTTAATTTGAATGAGGTGTCACATTCTTATTAAATGCATATATATGTTAATAATTTATGTGTCATTTTTCTATTGATTTATAATTAATATATGGCATCTATGTGACATTTTAATATAGGAATTAATTAAAATATATATTTCTAAGGAGGTTTGAACCTTAGACCTCTTGCACAATATGTATATTTTTAATAAATAAGTTAATATATAAATCTTTAAATATTTTAAATATCTATTTTATATCTAAAAAGTGTTATCATATGACAATTTTTTAAACATAAAATTATATTTAACTTAAGCCTATAAATGTATGTAAGAAAAATTGTGGTTGTATCAACTTTTATAAAAAAAAAAATCATATATGATATTTATTGTAA